>QEPC01003269.1:1708092-1724244 GCA_003113815.1 Sphenodon punctatus
CTGTTTAGCGCCAGCATAATCCTTTAGTCTAGGTCTGGCACTAAATAGTTTGAGGATCATGCTGCAAATAAAATTCAGTGAATGTCTTCTAGGTTGGAATGGGCCCTAGTGAGGAGATGAAATCCCACCCCCCTCGAGGTGAATTCAGTAGGTGCTAATCACCCATTTGTCTATGCCCACATTCCACATGGGCATTACCCCCCCCCCAGGCTGTTGGGCCCCAGTGCATCTGCATCACTTGCATATTCCACCCTAGTTAAAATGTCCTTGAGAAAAGGGAGGAAAGAATTTGAATATTTCTTCCTGCATTTAATGGGCCAAATCCTGTGAAATGTGGATCAGAGGAGTCGTTGAGAGTTGAAGGAACTAAGCATCTATCACGGCTGAGCTCTAGTAAAGCACTTTATTTGAGAAAACTCTCTCATCCTCAGTGACAAAATGGAATCGGGGTTGGTTTTATTGCTGTCAATTTAAAATGTTAGGTGAAAAGCACTGCTGTGTCACGATGACTTAGGGCCGGTGCCTGAGAATGGCGCAGTTAGAAATGGATCCAGAATAAAAAGTTAGTGTTGACTAAACTACATTACCATCTGCCTCATTGTTTCATGCCACTAGAGATTAATTGAGTTGAACTGAGTTAGCAGATACTCTCAATGAAATTATATGTAAGATTGAAGGAGAACCTCAATTCAGCTACTGATTAACTTGTTAGAATGCCCAGGTGAGGTGATAATTGGTTTAGAAATCTGAATGTGAAATTTTAAAACCATGGTACCTTTCACAGTTGAAGGCGACATTGACTTAAACAGAGGAAATTGCTCCTGCTAGTTTACTGCACTGGGAAGAAAACTTCAGAGAACTGTCTTTGGCATGTGTGTGCTCTGAATTTTCCCGATTTCCATGGGTCTCATAAGAAACAACGTCAAAGAGTGGACGTTTAAAAAGCACCAGTGCCGGATCCATGCCAGTTTGACCCTTGTGTGAAATGGCTGTGTGAGCCCTCTCCTAACTTAGGAATGTTTGGCATAGACAGGCCTATTAGAAAATGGAAAATGTTAGCATAATGAATTTTTTATGCTCAATTAAACAAAGTCTACTCAGGGACCACTTCCTACATTGCATGGCCTTTGGGCCTGTATGTAACACATATATTATTTCTGGTTCACCCATCATCCCCACATTTGGGGGGCCTCCTCCTGAATTGCAATGGGCCCTCCATAATGCCTTCCCATGGGTTCCCTCTGCTTGAGGGTCTGTGGATCTGTACTTTACACAGATACATCTCATGCTCAGGTTGTCATTTTAAGTTTATTTATGGACTCCATGTGTAGGCACAGAGTCTGAAATCATCTGGATCTGGTCCCCAAAGCAGCTCAGATAAAGTTAGTGCTATAAAGCTGAGAAATAAGAGGTAAGGTGTTATAAGCATTAATTAGAGGGGCGGGATAAAATTATGAACAAATAAATAATAAGTATTTTGAGGGGCCTGTGTCTACTTAATGACTGTGCAGTGCCAGATACATTGGTGGCATCATCAACATCAACAACAAAGCAAACAAAACAACAACAACATAATTTGGCATGTGTATTATAAAGTATTCTCATTCTGTGGCATAATGTGCTTGGTAAAATGGTCTCTGTCCATGCACAAGAGTCACTGAAATGGACTGTTAACCTAAAGTTTTAAATGGCAGCAATAATGTTTACTCAATTAACTCCAATGGCTCTGTGTATTGTTTTATTAGAACTAACATATGAAGCAGGCAGACAGAGTTGCTAAAAAGAACATGTCCTGGGTCAGTATTTTCTGATGCATTGGAAGCCCATGGCTGGTTGGCTGTTGGCTGTTTACTTGAATCCCTTGTGTAATGCCAAGGTAATCCCCCCCCCTGGGAAACCTGAGCCACTTTCTGTGGTAACACTTGTCATATTATGCACACAGGTAAACAGATGTTCCATTGTACACTCATATAGTGAATTGGGCCCAGTGTGTCAAAACATTAATTTTTAGAGTAATATTAATTCTTTGTTTTTTAAAACACATGATTCAAACTACCATTCACAAAATAAGATAATTATTGCAGGAAATCTGCAGTGTACTGAAGGTGTACAATTCACTCCAATCTCCTTTATGTTTTGCAGAAATAACACCATCTAGTAACATGCCTTTCAAAGCAACTCCATTTCTAAAGCAAAAACCAAGGATAAGGCACCCACTGTTTCAAATATTATTTTATTGAAGTCTCAGTAATTCTTTTTCACAACTTTATGTTCCACATAATGCAATTATATACACCCTGAGCTTGACATCGGAGTGCCATAACTATTTTTACATCTCCAGGGGAAAGCTTCTGTGAATTTACAAGCAACTTCTGCAGCATCAATCATGACTGAACGTCTCTGCTTATATGATGGGTGTCATAGCTGCCTGCAGCCAAATTTGTTCTTTTTCATTAACCCCACACACACACACACACACACACACACTATTCATCCATTTAACAAAACCACCAGTTATGCTAATATATATATATTATATAATATATAAAATTATATCTAGGTGAGCTCTGTAGAAAATATCTAATACCGGACATTCAATTTTATCCTAATCCAAATAAGTGGGGGAACTAGTAAATAGAAAATAATCATAGAATGATAGGATCTTAGTGCTGGAAGGGACCTGGAGGGCCATCTAATTCCACTCCCTGCTTGGATACAGGATGATGACAGTGACAACAGTTTTGGCAGATGGTAGTGCAAACTTTAAAAAAACAAAAACAAAAAAACCCTCCATCAATGGAGAGGTTACAATCTCCTAAGGCAACTTGTTCCAATGCCACACAGCTCTTATTGAGTAAAAACAGACACACACGCCAATGGGACTGCTCCCTGGGCTGCCCTGTGGTGGAAAACCCTGGGTGACACTGCCCGGGTCAGGTCAGGACATTGAACTGATGTGCCTGTGGCCAGGGAGTTGTCCCACCAGCTGGTCGGTTCTGGTAGGACTGAAAGCACAACAAACATGCAGGTGGGTGTCTCTACCCTCGCAGTGCTCCCAGAACCCCACCCCTGCTATGACAGGCAGCCATGAAGGCCAATGAGGCACAACCATGGTTGCTGGCCATGGCGACCCCCAGCCCAGGCCAGGTATAGTGTGCCACAACGGACGTGGTAGTCCATTGTTGCTTGCTTTTTCCTGCTGTTGCCCAGTCAGGTGGGCCTTAGCCCAGGCTGTGACCTTGGAGATTTTCTGAGGCCACAGCCCAGGCTAGCTGCCAACACAGGCAGGGGCAATCCTGGACCAATGTCTAGCGACACCTGCACACGTATGCATGTGGGTCCTGGGCTACAGTGAGTAAAAGAAGGCCACAGCAGGCCAAGGTCATGCCTGTTTTTACCCATTGTTAGGACATTTACCCTCATATTTAACCAAAATCTATATTCCTTTAACATGAACATATTATTTCTAGTCCTTCACTCTATAGCAATGCAGAGCAGTCCCTTGCCATTTTCTTGGTGGCAGCCCTTTGGATATTTGAAGAGTACTATCATATGTTCTCTTAGTCTCACCTTTAAAGAACTCCACCACCACCTGCCTACAGGGAGAGGAGAAGCTGTATTCGCTGGTGGGGTCTTGAATTGTTGCTACACGTGAGGCTGCCTCCCTGCCCCCACCCGCTACAGGACTTTAAAGCCCTCTACTCCCTCTGCTGAAGGCCATTACCAAAGGTGGCAGCTGTCTGCGGGTTGTTTAGGGGGAGGGGGTATTGTTACTTTGATTGCTTTAAAGTTGTTTAAAACTGTTTGTGGTTGATTGGGATGTGTGGGCGGGTGTGGACAGGGGCAGGGTTGGAAGAGGGAAGGGCATTGTTACAACCCCCCTGTAAAGGCGTGTTGTAGGTAGGAGGAGTCAGAGGTGGGAGGGAGTGTCCTGGACTCTCATGAGAAGAGGGTACAAGCATGAGGGAAGAGAGTGAGAGAGATTGCCCTGGCCCCCCTGTGAGATGGGGGTATGGGCATATGGGAAGAGGGTAGAATATAGTGCCCTGACACGCCCCCCCCTTACACACACACACACGAGAAGGGGGTATGGGCATGATGGAGGAGGATGGGAGGGAGTACCCTGGCTGTTCTGTAGGGGGGGGTATGGCCATGAGGGAAAAGGGTGTGAGGGAGTGCAGTGGCCCCCTCATTGAGAGGGGGGTATGGCCATAGGGAATGGGGTGGGAGAGTTTTTGTGGGTTGGGGTGATTGTAATTTTAAATTGGGTTTTTAAAATTGTGTAATTTTGAACTAGTTTTTTTATTTTTCTGTGATGAATTGTAACTCCCAAGTCCCTTGGGAGAAGAGCGGGATATAAATCCATAATTTATATGACTGTTCTGCCAGGCCTTTGGTAATGGAGACAGGTACGGGTGGGAGGGAGGGTTTTCTTATTTTTGTGCTTTTAGTAAGTTTTTATATATGTAATTTTATATTTTATGTTTTACATATATATTCTTATACTGTATATTGCATTTTTATATTTTGGGCTGTAAGCTGCCATGAGCTGCCATGTGAGCAGGAGGATGGAGGATATAAGAATTTCAAATAAATAAATAAATAAATAAATCATCGTCAATCGTCTTCTTCTTCACTAGGACTAAACATACATGGGGAGGTCTTACGGATTTGGATTGATCCATAAGTTGTCATAAGAAGCCCTTATGGATCAATTTGTACTGATGAACATGGGACGCTACCCCAAGACAGAACTCAAGAAAGTTACTCCATTCCAGGTTAACAATTCACAAATTAGAAACATAGGGATAAATCTGTCAAAAAAACCCCATAAAATATCTATATAAAACAAACTACTTACCTCTGCTGGAGACTATGAAAAGGCAAAGGGATGTCTGGCTCTCTCTAAGCTGCTCCTGGATAGGGAAAATAAATATTCAATCAATCAATCAATCAAGTTTGAAAATAAATATAGTAAAGATGAGGTGACTATCAAAACTCCTATACACAATCATGGCTTTACCAATACAAATCCCCAGTGAGTTCTTTAACACAATAGACAAGATAATAGCTAGTTTCATTTGCGGGAAGAAAAAGCCCAGGAGTAGATGGTCTACTCTACAAACCCAAACAGAAAGATGGGGGGGTCTAAGCCTCAAATGTCAAGCTCTACCACTGGCCCTCAGCACTCAGAGGACTGAAGCTATGGTATGAAGCTAAAAAAGAGCCACAGTGGGTAGAGACGGAGAAGACTATTCTGAAATTTGAGGACATTTGAAAGCTAAATGAGGAGGAGATGCCAAGCCCCATGAATCGGGAGGCTAAAGAGGCCCACCCATTTGCAGGCACAGTATTGAAAATATGGAAAAGCTGTCAGTTCAAAGCGGAGATGGTACAGGGAAAAACTCCGTTTACCCCTTTGATATGTAAAAAACTAACCCTAAGTCATAAAGAAAGAGAAACACTAAAAAGGTGGAAGAGTAAGTGGATTAGCCAAGCCCAACACTTATTTGTGCAGGAAAGGATGAAAACACAAGATACCATACAAACCATGGGAGTACAGGAACAAGTAGACCAATGGCTATATCTTAAGTTGCATAGTTACTTTAACTACTTACATAATAAGAAGCAATTTAATAGGAAGCCACATGAAATAGAACTACTACTATTTAGTGGATCCCCCAATCTGAAAATCATCTTGAGGCTATACAGAGCTCTGAGAGAAGCCATGCACCCCCCGGATGCAGGATATCTGTCTAAAAGGGCAGATGACCTTATGTACATGATAACGGATGAAAACATAAAGCAAATATGGGAACATATGAATAAATGTGCCCGATCCCTATTAGGGATGTGTGAACAGAAGCAAGTTTGGAAATTTGGTTCGGTTCGAAAATCGAGTTCGATTCGAAAGTTTGGTTCGGTCAACCGAAATATTCAAGTTCAGTCAAATTCCAAACTTCCAAACTGAGTTCGTACATTCAAAACCGGGGTTTTTTGGCCTTCCGAACTGGTTCGGATTTGACCGAACAGTGTGGTCAAATTCAAGTTCGGTTCGAAAGTTTGGTTCGGTCGACCGAACTATTCAAACTTCCGAACCGCATTCGCACTTCCCTAATCCCTATCAGTGAGGGAGGATCAGATTAAACTAACCCTTAGATTTTATCTAATGCCGGAGAGGATGGCACAGGGAAATATGACATGCCAGTCACTGTGCTGGAGGAGCTGTGGAGAAATTGAAACTTACCTTCAGTATTGGTGGAACTATCTGCAGGTCCAGTATTTCTGTCAAATGGTTTGGGAAAGAACGGAAACCAGTACAGAACTGACAATACCAATCGAACCCAAAATTGCCCTGCTTGGTATATGGCCTAAAGAACTGGGAAAAAACACAAGAAGTGCAGTTTGTAAGATGTTGATATTAACCGGAATCCACACCACAGCAAAGCACTGGAAGTCCCTAACAGGATTGGAGGAAACAGTCTGGCTGCAAAGACTATGGCAGGTGTTATCGATGGAGATAATCTCGGCAGGCATCCACGATAAACTTGAGGACTTTTACCAAACTTGGAATCCGTGTTGGAATCTGTTATTGAAAAACATCAACATGGAAGAGGATAAACATACTATCCATTTTGTGCATGCGCTGTGATTTTTTTTAATTTCTAATGAATTTTAAAGGTTTTTAATTGATTTAAATATGGATCCATAATACAGATTCGTATTTAAATCCGGAAATTACAGGATCAGAACAGCAAGCAGAACTGAACTGCTATTCTATCCATAAGGTCATCCCTGAAATTCAAACTTTCCTCATAAGAGTTTTTTCCATACCCTTTATCATCTTTCTTGTCCTTCTCTGAACTTGCTCCCATTTGTCAATGTCCTTCTTAAAATGAGGTGGCCAAAACTGGACATAGTATTCCAGGTGAGGTCTGACCAGGGCCAAATAGAGTGGCATTATTTCTTCTGCTGACCTGGAAACAATGCTTTTGTTATAGCAGCCGAAAATTACATGCTCCTTTATGCAGCCGTATCACATTGCTGACTCATGTCAGTTTGTGATCAAACAGAATCCTTAGATCTTTTTTACATGTTCTGCTGCCAAGCCAAAAGGCCAAGTTCAAAAACACAAAACTTAGACTGCTTCAAATTCATTCAAAAGCCTGGACAGATTTTTCCATCTCCAGCTGCAATGCAAGGACAAAATCAACTCAAAGGTTTCTTTCTGGCTTGTCAAATCAAAAGTGGAGCAATTTTCTGTTCCTTTGCACAGAAGACACAAACTCAGCAAATATTATGTTCTGGGGTTTTTCTTTTTGTGTGCATTTACTGCTAAAGTATTTTATATGTCTGTTTGTGTGAATGTATATGTGTGTTCATATATGTATATGGGTAAATTTATTAATTAATTATATTATATTATATTATATATACATACATTTATGCATAGAGAGAGCCACACCCATTCGCATATATGGCATATGCCATATCTTCAGGATCGTCTCCTTCCCTATACCCTGTCATGCTTTCTTTGGTCAGATACGGGTGCCTTCTGGCTATGTTTTGGGCATACCAAGGGTGTGGACAAAGGCATTCTAGGTGGCTGCTCCACAGTTGCAAAATTCTCTTTCCCCTGAAATTTACTGATGCATGAGCCTGCACGTGTGCTGGAAACGGTGCAAAGTGTTTGTGTTTAGCTAGGCTTTTGGTTGTCCAGAAATGGTTACAGGTGGGTATAGCTAAAATGTTTTTTTACTTTCCCCCTTTTAATATATTATGCATGTAACTGTTTTTATATTATTTGAAGTCCATCCTGAGACTGCTTTTTATGGGATGGGTGAAAAATAAATTTAAATAAATAAATGTCAAAGGTGAGGGTATCATGTAGGATTTATTATGTGAAATTCTATGGACTTTCAAAGTATTTATTGTCTGTGCGTGTGTGTGTTGATTTCTTCTAGGGATGGGTGAACGTGGTTCGGAAGTTCGGAGTTCAGACTGAAATCGACCAGTTCGGTCGCCCGAACCGAAACTCGATTTTCGAACCGAACCAAATTTCTGAACTCGGTTCTGTTCACCCATCCCTAAAAGAGAATATTTCATTTAGTTCAATGGGGTTTGAATTTCCGAACTCTGTTCAGAAGTTCAGACCGAACTCGAATAGTTCGGTTGACCGAACCAAACTTCCGAACCGAACTCGATTTTCGAACCGAACCGAATTTGGCTCTGTTCGCCCATTCCTAATTTCTTCCTGTGCTCTCATGTGTTTGTTTCTCCCTGTGCTCTCTGATTCCTCTTGTCTCTCATTTTAGGTTGCAAGCCCTTTGGGGTTTCATGAGTATTCAGCACCAGGCACATTTCTGAGGCTATATAAATAATAATAAATAACAGCATGTATATAGTATTTACTATGGCCCCAATACAACCACCTATGCATAAGACCTAAGTATATGTAAAACTTGTCCTCGTTACTGGAATTGTGTAGCCTCCATTCCTGTAACATCTCTTGCCTAATCCCCATTTTATATTTTATGAATGGCCATTATATTTTGTTGTCAAATATCCTTTAATCTATATAGGGACATTGTTCCCAGAAAAGAACACTAATTAGATTGATGAGTATCCCCTACATTTGCATTGGGATAGCCCTTTGGCACACGGCTTAAGTTGTGCAACCCTTTTTTAATAAACACATTTGTGATGCTGACCCAGCTAGACCAGGTTCAGCTCAGCTGAGCCAGGGTTATGTCTGCCTGCCAGATGTGGGCCCAGTTCCTACCCCAGCCAGGTAGAAGCCAGGTGGGAAGTTTGGGCCCAGTATGAGCTGGGCCCATAGTCTGTGCCTGGCTGCCACCCAGCCGAGACAGAGCAGGTGAGCCAGGCAGGAATGTATGTTCCCAACCCTGGTTTGTCCCCATGCGGGGGACTGCCATGGTGGTGAGCCATGGCTGTGCGTAATATGCAGCCATGGCTGTCCGTCATGGGGGGAGGGGGAAGACAAGGTGACGTGAGGAACACAGTCGAGCAGCTGCATGTCAGTCCCCACTCCCTGGCCTCCCTCCGCGGCCAGAGCATTCCAGGCTGGGACAAGTCCTCACCCTCCCTCAGGTGGGACAGACGTCTTAGTGACATCTGGCCAAATTTGTTGCAACTGTGGGAGGACAAATTTGTTGCAACTGAACAGGTCAATATTTCCCAAAGCAAATTTTTTAGATCTTTGCTTGGCTTGCCTTGTCTCCTTTGACTCCAGCAGCTTTCTTAAGGCTAGAAACTGGTTTTCTAAATTTGAAAATGATTTTAGATACTAGAATGATCAAGTATTGGGTTAAAGTGTTGGTGGCTTCCCCTGCACGTCTTGTGAAGATGGGTCTTATTGAAGATAATCTAAGAGACCCTACTTATCAGTCCCCCTGGTTGAGATACATAAAACAGGTACTCATTAATATTATTATTAACAAACATTTATATAGCGCAAGCAGTGTACCTGGCACTTTACAAAGTAATAAAATAGACACGGTCCCTGCCCCTAGGGCTTACAATCTGAGAGACAGGAGCTGGGGGAGAGACTTAGGAAGGGGAACAGAGGGAGAGACAAGGGGTCTAACATTCATGAAGATGCGAGGTCTCAAGTGCACGTACTTGGCTTGGTTACGATGAGAATGACAGCAGGCAGGTCCATGTTGCAAGGATAAGGGTAAACCGATCGTAGGTATAGGAATAGTGGCTCAGCAGGATAAAGAGTCAGACAGAGCAGAGCGAAAGAGGTGAGTTTTAAGGAGAGATTTGAAGGTATGAAGGGAGGGGGCAAGGCGGATGTGGACAGGGAGGGAGTTCCAGGCATGGGGGGCAGCAAGTGAGAAGGGACGAAGGCGCTTAGGGGAGCAGGGAAGGCGTGGAAGGGTGAGAGAAGGGACAGAGGAGGAGCGAAGTGCACGGGCTGGAGTATGGAGGGCGATAAGTGCAGAGAGGTAGGGGGGAGCAAGGTTGTGAAGAGCTTTATAGGTGAAGACTAGGAGCTTGTGCAGGATTCGTTCAGGAAGGGGAAGCCAGTGAAGCGAAGAGAGGAGGGGCTGCACATGGTCGAAGCGACTGGCGAGGTAGATGACCCTGGCAGCAGAGTTTTGGACAGAGATGAGGGGAGAAAGGTGAGACCGGGGAAGGCCAGTGAGAAGGAGGTTACAGTAATCGAGGCGAGAGATGACCAGAGCATGAACAAGAGTTTTGGCAGACGAGACAGAGAGAAAAGGGCGAATCTTAGCAATGTTATGGAGGGAGAAGCGACAGGATTTAGCAACAGAGTCAATGTAGGGTTTAAAAGAAAGGGCTGAGTCAAAGATGAAGCCTAGGCTACGGGCTTGGGGGACAGGCAGGATGGTGACTCCATCAATAGTTATTGACAGTGAGGAAGGAGAGGAAGGATGAGGGGGGAAGATAAGGAGTTCAGTTTTAGCCATGTTGAGTTTGAGTTGACGTTGAGACATCCAGGTAGAGATGTCAGAGAGACAGTTGATGAGACGAGCTTGAACAGAGGGAGAGAGAGAGGGAGTAGAGAGATAGAGTTGAGTGTCATCAGCATAGAGGTGGTATTGGAAGCCATGGGAGGCAATGAGTTTGCCTAAGGATGAGGTATAGATCGAGAAGAGGAGAGGGCCAAGAACAGAGCCTTGAGGAACACCAACTGAGAGGGGGAAGGAGGAGGAGGCGGAGTTGGAGAGAGACACATTAAAGGAGCGGTCAGAGAGGTAGGAGGAGAACCAGTTATGGACAGAGCCACAAAAGCCAAGGGAGTGAAGGGAATCCAGCAAGAGTGAGTGGTCAACAGTATCGAAGGCAGCAGAGAGATCAAGGAGGACATGGGATACTTGCTAGAGGAGAATCAAAGGCTGATTGTGCCCTCAGATCAAGAACTAGTGTCTCAATGTTTGACTGACATTTCTTGGGAGAATTATCTTGTTTTAGTTCGTGGCTCCCGGATGGCTCCTAATTACCTATTTTGGTAGGCTGAATTAGGTGTGGAAAAATCTCACGCTTGAGATGGATAGAAATTTGGTAAAAGCACTTAGTAGACTCCAGCTGGAGCAAATGTCAACGACAATGGTGGAGGGAATGAGACACCTAGAGAAAAGAGAAAATGTACTTGTGGATTGGGATCCTTAGAAGATACTAGGGGTGGGAGTATCAGTATCAGATTACTCCGATATTCACCAGTACCGGCATACCGTATTTTTAACATTGGGCGCGTTACCATTGAAATAATGGCCGCAATCTTAAAAAAACGGTACGCAGCCAATGTTAAAAATACGGTCTGCTGGTACCGGTAAATCTGACACCAGGGATATCTGATACCGGTAAGTCCGGTATCCGGTATTCTCCCCGGTGTCCCACCCCTAGATGATACTGTTCACTATGTATTGGACTGTCCCCGGATAGATGATTTTAGGATTAGATTTCTCCCCTCTAAGCTCTTGTCTTTATGAGCTTTCTCCCAACAGGAGAAAGTAATATGGTTAATGCTCCAGAAAAGCCCCACTATTATTAAAAACCTGGCAACTTTTGCCTTTAACACCGAAGTGTTAAGGAGGAATAAGCCACCAGTGGAGTACTGAATGGGGAGATTTGAAAGTAATAGGAGGGTTATGGTTTTGCTTATGTTTTTAGGTGGGTTGCTTTCAATATATTGTTTGTGTCATTTTATATGTTGTACTTCTAATACGATTGGAGTTTAGATGAATTGTAACCAAGATAAACTCATCTACCTATACCCTGAAAGGGGTTAATTGATATTCTGGAAACTAACTTTGATTGCATGCCAGTAGGGCAAGGTAGTTTCATACAGGGGACAAGCATTGGCCATATGCAAACCCCAAGAGGGGGCTGGCATCTAACATTCAGGGCCTGAACATTGTCCGTATGTAAACCCCAAGAAGGGTGAGGCATCCCCATCCAGGGGTTAAGTATCTGCCTCATTCAAGCCCTGTGAAGGGCAAGGTATTCATCAGCCAGGGTCTAAGCACTGGCCGCATGCAAAACCCCAAAGGGTGAGGCAATTAACATATAGGGACAGACCATTTCTCGTATGTAAGCGCTGGATATTCTATCACACAGGGGTTAAATAATTGCTGCATGTTATCCCCAAGAAGGCTGAGGCATTATTTTTCATGGGTTAAGCACTGATTTTGTAATTGTCTGGCTTTACCCTGTAGGTGTAATATTAGCTGACCATAAACCCGTCTGGACTAGGTTCCTTGTAGATGGGGGATTAAGCTGGGTAGAATATATTTGTTTTTATATAAATTTATAAGTCTGTTTTGGCATTAGCTTATGCCATAGCCATTTCAAAGTTAAAACACATACGTATATTGTACTTAAAAGACAGAACAAAACATTATATAAATCAATAATCACTGGGTTTAGAGTACAAATAAAAACAACAACATTTATCCCTAAACTGGGGCAACCAAAAGAAATTTTGCCCATAGACTGGAACTTCGAGCACAGTTATTTCCTGGGGGGGAGTCAAACTTTATATTGTGACTTGCCATTTCTGGGACCAAGGAGCTAACACAAAGCACAAAAATCAGGAGTGCAAAGGCCTTGACCTTCTTGGGGCTTGTGCTGGCAACGCTTGACCCCTGCAGCACTCAAGACCCAATATATAAATGCCTAGCCCTTCTCGGGGTGTGGGTGGGCAATCCTTGACCCCTGAACTGCAATCACATAACATGGAACTCAGAGTCCAACTAGACCCCCTACTCTAATATATATCAGGCAAAATAAGCATTCATACAAACACCAATATATAAATTTCTCTATTCCAGGCCTCAGAGCTAGGGATGGGCGAACAGAACGTGGTTCGGATGTTCGGTCATTCGGTTTGAAACCCGAGTTCGGGTTCGATGGTTCAGTTCAGCTGAGTTCGGTTTGGCTGAACTTGGCCGAACATTCAAAAATAGCTAAACCGAAACGAACTTGAAACCGAAACCAAATTTTCGGCCCTGGAAAGATGTTTTCCCTGCCCCCAAACTCATCTGAACTCATCTGAACACGACTGAAATGTTCGGTCGTTCAAGAGTTCGGTTTGAACGTTCGGTTCGGATGACCGAACAGACCAAGTTTGGTCCGAACATCCGAACCGCGTTCCCCCATCCCTACTTAGAGCTGTCTACACAAGATTGTCGAGACATCTATGGAAGCCCCATATGGTTTTTATATGTGTAGTTTGAAATATATTGTTTTATCTTTGTTGTATTTTATATTGTTTTGCTGTGTGTTGATTTATATTGTTAATGGTGCATGGCAAAAACTAAACCACTAAATATCTATCTATCACATGGAGACTCTGAGTGGGAGGATGGGTGCACGCCGGTGGCAGGTGGAGGTGGGTGTGCTGCCTTTCCCACAGGCGCACACCTATCTCCACCATGGAGCCTCCTCCATTTTGTCGGATGACTCTGTGGGTGGGTGATGGGTGGAGATGGGTGTGCGCCAGCAGTACAAACCCACTTCCACCCACTGCCCGTGGTGTTTCCACGGGCAGACACCCATCCCCCAAGACACCACCACGGCGTGTGCATGGATGCCCTCCCCAACACACATCTACCCCCACACCCAGCATGGGCGGGGAGGGGTCTGTGCAAAAATGGTCATCTGTTAACACCCTGTGACTCAGCATTGGCATTTTTGACTGATTCACCATCTTGGTATATCGATCACCAAAGATTTATCTCCTCATCGCACAGACTCAGCATAGAATTGCAGGGTTTAATTAAAACTGGTTGAATATGAACATTGAAATCTAAATCCCTTGCCTGAATTAGGTTAATTCCAATCTGATTTGCCTTTTCACAATATCATCTTTGAAAATACTCATAATAATTTTGATTGTATTAAGTTACAAGAATTTGCAAAATATTGCACATTTTCTTGGGCTCTGATTGTAAAAATATGGGGGAAGGAATTGAAAAGGGACATTGTATTTATGAGATTCGGTTCAAGAAATTGGGAGGTGTATGACTCCATCTGGATCAAATCCAGGTCTGCAGCCCTCCAAGCAGAAGCTCTTATCTTACCTTTCATCAGGGAGTTTTCCATAGACCCAGATCCAGAATTCACCAGTAGGGCTGTAGCGGAATGTGGCAGCGGTAGCTATTTCTGCCAGAAACAGCATTTCCACAATTAGTGGTACGGCGTGGCAGGGGCTTTCATTCCGCTAGTTTCATTCAGCTACTTCCGCAGTTCCACTAATTTCATTCCGCTACTTCCACAGGCTTCGCAAAATAGCGGAAACATGACATTCGCTACTTCTGCCATTCCGCCAGCACCACAAAATAGCAGAACAGCGGTTTTCTGACAGTTTCCGCAATCTTTCCGCAATTCCTCAATTTCTGGAATGCCGACGGAATTAGTGGAATGTCCGCCGAAAAGCCACAGTGTGACACGGGCAATTCTGAAATGGCGGAATGGAATTGTGGCACAGTAACAGCTGCTGCCGCATCAGCCCTATTCACCAACCTGCTTCCTTGATGGGTCTTGTTCTTTTAAATATTGTTTTCATTTATCACCCCTATAGCACTTGTAGTGAGAGTGATTTACATTCCTTATTTAGTTCACCCTCTCGACAAAGCTGTTAGGTAGGGCATTTTTATTTCTATTTTACAGATAGGGAACAGAGTCTAAGAGACAGGGGCAGTTTTTCTATAGCGACGGTGGGGGCAGGGCTCTTCCCAGCTCTCTCAGAACCCCGCTGCTGCTGCTCTACCCACTTGTGGTGGCAGACACTGCTGGAGTCATTTTGGAAAGAGGCCCCTACTAACTACCTTGTGCAGTGCGGGGGAAGGTTTGTGCCTGTCCCATTAGGGGAATCAAGCACCTCGGGCTGTAGACGGGACGCTGCCTCAGGAGCTGGCCAGGAGAGGGAGACTCTTTTGTGGGCTGCAACTGATTTAAGTGTTGCAGCCTGCAAAAGGGATGCAAAAAAAGGTGAGAGAATGCACCCTCGGGTCGGTCGCTCTCAGCGCCAGAAGAAGACACGTTACGGAGCTCGGCGGGGGAGGGCCTTGCTGAGGGATTGAGTTGGAACAGGGAGTAGCAGGGCTTCCTGGCGGTGGGGGGGGGCAATCGGCGGATTGAGCTCTGGGGGATTGGATCCCCTCCCCACATTTCCTGCACTGTGTGTTTCTGGGGCCTGAGGGAAGCGGGTGACATGCTGGAAGACTCCCCCCCCCATCCTCCTGAAATTCATTGGTGACTGTGGTGGGGAGGCAGGATCGGGGACCCCCCCTCAATTTTCAATTCTATCAGCCTTTGTGATTGGGTGGGTGAACCCTCCCTCTCCCTTCTTGCACAGTGTGGTGTGGTGATAGGGTGGACAACCCCCCCCCTCCTTGTGGATTAGAAAATAGGCAGAACAAAGAGGGGTCAAGTGGCAGGCAGGCCACAGGGAAAGAGGGGGCAGCACAAGGGGGCTGCTTTGCAGGCCCCTACCTCGGCATCTTCTAGGTTGAATGTTGGGGATGGGACTCTGCTCGAGCCTGGAGTTCCACCGGTGGTGGCAGGGCCTGAGGGGGCGGCACAGGCCATGCACATGCAGCCAGTCGGACCTGGCTTAGCTATGGTGCCAGCCCATCCTGTGAGGGAAGGGGAATTAGTCCCTAGGGGTAGTGCTGGGTGGGTTTGTACGCTCCGGGGGTGCAGCAGCCCCCTGTGGCCTGGCTCCAGCAAGGACATGACCAGGCCTTTTCATAGGCAATGGAGGCAAGAATGGCGGGGTGGGACAATGTGATGACTCGCCTTGAGGCATCGGGAGTTTTGGACCCAGAAAGGGGGGCTGGTCTGGCATTTGGGAGGCAGACCCAGATTTCATATGATATTTCTTTGCAGCCTCGTGAAAGGGATAGGCAGGAGCTGGGAGGGATGGCAGCCGAGGCTCTGGTGGAGAAGGTTGACAGGATGGAGCGCCAGAATGTGAGACTTGCTCAGCTGCTGGATGGAGGTGCTGGACCTCGGCCTAGTGTGGCACCAGCAGCAAGGCCAGGGGAGCAGCAGGCTGTCGTGGCTGCGACTGCATCAGGGGCCTGTGTGGGTGAGCTGGTCCCACCCCTCACAGGCACTCAGGGAACAGAGCAGGCTGTAGAAGGAGGTTTCCAGAGG
>QEPC01003269.1:1725542-1740880 GCA_003113815.1 Sphenodon punctatus
AATTGTAACCAAGATAAACTCATCTACCTATACCCTGAAAGGGGTTAATTGATATTCTGGAAACTAACTTTGATTGCATGCCAGTAGGGCAAGGTAGTTTCATACAGGGGACAAGCATTGGCCATATGCAAACCCCAAGAGGGGGCTGGCATCTAACATTCAGGGCCTGAACATTGTCCGTATGTAAACCCCAAGAAGGGTGAGGCATCCCCATCCAGGGGTTAAGTATCTGCCTCATTCAAGCCCTGTGAAGGGCAAGGTATTCATCAGCCAGGGTCTAAGCACTGGCCGCATGCAAAACCCCAAAGGGTGAGGCAATTAACATATAGGGACAGACCATTTCTCGTATGTAAGCGCTGGATATTCTATCACACAGGGGTTAAATAATTGCTGCATGTTATCCCCAAGAAGGCAGAGGCATTATTTTTCATGGGTTAAGCACTGATTTTGTAATTGTCTGGCTTTACCCTGTAGGTGTAATATTAGCTGACCATAAACCCGTCTGGACTAGGTTCCTTGTAGATGGGGGATTAAGCTGGGTAGAATATTTTTGTTTTTATATAAATTTATAAGTCTGTTTTGGCATTAGCTTATGCCATAGCCATTTCAAAGTTAAAACACATACGTATATTGTACTTAAAAGACAGAACAAAACATTATATAAATCAATAATCACTGGGTTTAGAGTACAAATAAAAAACAACACATTTATCCCTAAACTGGGGCAACCAAAATAAATTTTGCCCATAGACTGGAACTTAGAGCACAGTTATTTCCTGGGGGGAGTCAAACTTTATATTGTGACTTGCCATTTCTGGGACCAAGGAGCTAACACAAAGCACAAAAATCAGGAGTGCAAAGGCCTTGACCTTCTTGGGGCTTGTGCTGGCAACGCTTGACCCCTGCAGCACTCAAGACCCAATATATAAATGCCTAGCCCTTCTCGGGGTGTGGGTGGGCAATCCTTGACCCCTGAACTGCAATCACATAACATGGAACTCAGAGTCCAACTAGACCCCCTACTCTAATATATATCAGGCAAAATAAGCATTCATACAAACACCAATATATAAATTTCTCTATTCCAGGCCTCAGAGCTAGGGATGGGCGAACAGAACGTGGTTCGGATGTTCGGTCATTCGGTTTGAAACCCGAGTTCGGGTTCGATGGTTCAGTTCAGCTGAGTTCGGTTTGGCTGAACTTGGCCGAACATTCAAAAATAGCTAAACCGAAACGAACTTGAAACCGAAACCAAATTTTCGGCCCTGGAAAGATGTTTTCCCTGCCCCCAAACTCATCTGAACTCATCTGAACACGACTGAAATGTTCGGTCGTTCAAGAGTTCGGTTTGAACGTTCGGTTCGGATGACCGAACAGACCAAGTTTGGTCCGAACATCCGAACCGCGTTCCCCCATCCCTACTTAGAGCTGTCTACACAAGATTGTCGAGACATCTATGGAAGCCCCATATGGTTTTTATATGTGTAGTTTGAAATATATTGTTTTATCTTTGTTGTATTTTATATTGTTTTGCTGTGTGTTGATTTATATTGTTAATGGTGCATGGCAAAAACTAAACCACTAAATATCTATCTATCACATGGAGACTCTGAGTGGGAGGATGGGTGCACGCCGGTGGCAGGTGGAGGTGGGTGTGCTGCCTTTCCCACAGGCGCACACCTATCTCCACCATGGAGCCTCCTCCATTTTGTCGGATGACTCTGTGGGTGGGTGATGGGTGGAGATGGGTGTGCGCCAGCAGTACAAACCCACTTCCACCCACTGCCCGTGGTGTTTCCACGGGCAGACACCCATCCCCCAAGACACCACCACGGCGTGTGCATGGATGCCCTCCCCAACACACATCTACCCCCACACCCAGCATGGGCGGGGAGGGGTCTGTGCAAAAATGGTCATCTGTTAACACCCTGTGACTCAGCATTGGCATTTTTGACTGATTCACCATCTTGGTATATCGATCACCAAAGATTTATCTCCTCATCGCACAGACTCAGCATAGAATTGCAGGGTTTAATTAAAACTGGTTGAATATGAACATTGAAATCTAAATCCCTTGCCTGAATTAGGTTAATTCCAATCTGATTTGCCTTTTCACAATATCATCTTTGAAAATACTCATAATAATTTTGATTGTATTAAGTTACAAGAATTTGCAAAATATTGCACATTTTCTTGGGCTCTGATTGTAAAAATATGGGGGAAGGAATTGAAAAGGGACATTGTATTTATGAGATTCGGTTCAAGAAATTGGGAGGTGTATGACTCCATCCGGATCAAATCCAGGTCTGCAGCCCTCCAAGCAGAAGCTCTTATCTTACCTTTCATCAGGGAGTTTTCCATAGACCCAGATCCAGAATTCACCAGTAGGGCTGTAGCGGAATGTGGCAGCGGTAGCTATTTCTGCCAGAAACAGCATTTCCACAATTAGTGGTATGGCATGGCAGGGGCTTTCATTCCGCTAGTTTCATTCCGCTACTTCCGCAGTTCCACTAATTTCATTCCGCTACTTCCACAGGCTTCGCAAAATAGCGGAAACATGACATTCGCTACTTCTGCCATTCCGCCAGCACCACAAAATAGCAGAACAGCGGTTTTCTGACAGTTTCCGCAATCTTTCAGCAATTCCTCAATTTCTGGAATGCCGACGGAATTAGTGGAATGTCCGCCGAAAAGCCACAGTGTGACGCGGGCAATTCTGAAATGGCGGAATGGAATTGTGGCACAGTAACAGCTGCTGCCGCATCAGCCCTATTCACCAACCTGCTTCCTTGATGGGTCTTGTTCTTTTAAATATTGTTTTCATTTATCACCCCTATAGCACTTGTAGTGAGAGTGATTTACATTCCTTATTTAGTTCACCCTCTCGACAAAGCTGTTAGGTAGGGCATTTTTATTTCTATTTTACAGATAGGGAACAGAGTCTAAGAGACAGGGGCAGTTTTTCTATAGCGACGGTGGGGGCAGGGCTCTTCCCAGCTCTCTCAGAACCCCGCTGCTGCTGCTCTACCCACTTGTGGTGGCAGACACTGCTGGAGTCATTTTGGAAAGAGGCCCCTACTAACTACCTTGTGCAGTGCGGGGGAAGGTTTGTGCCTGTCCCATCAGGGGAATCAAGCACCTCGGGCTGTAGACGGGACGCTGCCTCAGGAGCTGGCCGGGAGAGGAAGACTCTTTTGTGGGCTGCAACTGATTTAAGTGTTGCAGCCTGCAAAAGGGATGCAAAAAAAGGTGAGAGAATGCACCCTCGGGTCGGTCGGTCGCTCTCAGCGCCAGAAGAAGACACGTTACGGAGCTCGGCGGGGGAGGGCCTTGCTGAGGGATTGAGTTGGAACAGGGAGTAGCAGGGCTTCCTGGCGGTGGGGGGGGGCAATCGGCGGATTGAGCTCTGGGGGATTGGATCCCCTCCCCACATTTCCTGCACTGTGTGTTTCTGGGGCCTGAGGGAAGCGGGTGACATGCTGGAAGACTCCCCCCCCCATCCTCCTGAAATTCATTGGTGACTGTGGTGGGGAGGCAGGATCGGGGACCCCCCCTCAATTTTCAATTCTATCAGCCTTTGTGATTGGGTGGGTGAACCCTCCCTCTCCCTTCTTGCACAGTGTGGTGTGGTGATAGGGTGGACAACCCCCCCCTCCTTGTGGATTAGAAAATAGGCAGAACAAAGAGGGGTCAAGTGGCAGGCAGGCCACAGGGAAAGAGGGGGCAGCACAAGGGGGCTGCTTTGCAGGCCCCTACCTCGGCATCTTCTAGGTTGAATGTTGGGGATGGGACTCTGCTCGAGCCTGGAGTTCCACCGGTGGTGGCAGGGCCTGAGGGGGCGGCACAGGCCATGCACATGCAGCCAGTCGGACCTGGCTTAGCTATGGTGCCAGCCCATCCTGTGAGGGAAGGGGAATTAGTCCCTAGGGGTAGTGCTGGGTGGGTTTGTACGCTCCGGGGGTGCAGCAGCCCCCTGTGGCCTTGCCCCAGAAAGGACATGACCAGGCCTTTTCATAGGCAATGGAGGCAAGAATGGCGGGGTGGGACAATGTGATGACTCGCCTTGAGGCATCGGGAGTTTTGGACCCAGAAAGGGGGGCTGGTCTGGCATTTGGGAGGCAGACCCAGATTTCATATGATATTTCTTTGCAGCCTCGTGAAAGGGATAGGCAGGAGCTGGGAGGGATGGCAGCCGAGGCTCTGGTGGAGAAGGTTGACAGGATGGAGCGCCAGAATGTGAGACTTGCTCAGCTGCTGGATGGAGGTGCTGGACCTCGGCCTAGTGTGGCACCAGCAGCAAGGCCAGGGGAGCAGCAGGCTGTCGTGGCTGCGACTGCATCAGGGGCCTGTGTGGGTGAGCTGGTCCCACCCCTCACAGGCACTCAGGGAACAGAGCAGGCTGTAGAAGGAGGTTTCCAGAGGGGGCAACAAGGGGTGATGCCATTCAGTGGTGATAATGCTGGGGGGACAAGCGGGGAACGGTTGAACCCCCCGGGGAGACAATGGTGGGGCAACCCGGGGCGGGTCCGGGTCAACAGCAGAACCCAAACCGGTTAGTGTGGGTGGGTAATGTTTGGTGTCCACAGGGGGATACTGGGGTGCAGGGAAGGCAGGTTGGGGCAACAAGTATCCAGGCCGCGTCAGTGTCCAGCATGGGTGTTCAGGGTACACTGGCTGCAGCAGGGGCAGCTATACAGGAGGTCCCCCCATTGCAGGGGGGGGTATGCCCAGGTTTCAGCACCACTGGGGGTGCACTTCATGCAATCGATAAGGGAAAGGATATGGAAGAGAGACTATATCAATTTGTTTGGGATCCTCTTTTGCAACCCAATTCCGGATCCTAATCCGCGCCCTGAAGCGAAGGAGCTGGAGAGGGCAAAGAGGCACAGGATTGACAGGAAATGGGACAATTGGGAGTCGGCATTCATTGTATATGCAGGAGCGGTGACGCAGGCATTCCCGGATGGGGTGGTGGCATTGTGGAAGTACTTCAATATAGTCAAGCGGGTGTACCTGACAAAGGAGGGATTTGGTTGGCTGCGTTATGATGAAGCTTTTCATCAGAATTCAGCAATTACACTCGGTGTGTGCTGGGATGTAAAGGATCATGACCTCTGGTTGGAGTGTGTTCAGGAAACGGAGGTAGTGCGTGCTAACAGCAGGCATATTATTGTCAAGGATGACGGGCAACCCTCGGACAATTTTCATGGAGAACAGGCGAAAAAGGGACAGCAGTCACTTGCGTTCTGGAATTTCAATGAGGGAAAGTGTTTTTGATCCTTCTGCAGGTTTGGACACACATGTTTGCAATGTAGAGGGTCCCACCCCTCCACTAGTTGTCAGCGCAGGCATGGCACAAGTCAGAGAGGAAAGAGGGGTTTCCAGCCGGGGGCAGGGAAAGGAAATGGAGTGGCAGAGGCAGGTGCAGGGAAGGGCCACAACGCCAGTTAGATAGTGGGTGTTGGAACGTTTGTTGTGGGATTATCCAGACTAGGGCTGTAGCGGAATGTCGCAGCAGTAGCTATTTCCGCCAGAAACAGCGTTTCCATGATTAGTGGTATGGCGTGGCAGAGGCTTTCATTCTGCTAGTTTCATTCCGCTACTTCTGCAGTTCCGCTAATTTCATTCCGCTACTTCCACAGGCTTTGCAAAATAGCGGAAACATGACATTTTCGCTACTTCTGCCATTCCGTCAGTGCCACAAAATAGCAGAACAGCAGTTTTCCAACAGTTTCCGCAATTTTTCCACAATTCTGCAATTTGCAGAATGCCGGAGGAATTAGCGGAATGTCCACAGAAAAGCCACAGTGTGGCACAGGCAATTCCGAAATGGCGGAATGGAATTGCGGCATGGTAACAGCTGCTGCCACATCAGCCCTAATCCAGACCCTTCCCTAGCAAGTTATATTGTTAATGGTTTTAAACGGGGCCTTTTGAAGGCAGGCAGGAACATGTGATGGCAAGAAATTTAAGATCAGTGGTAGGCTTGGAAGGGGTGGTCGAGAATAAGATAAAGAAGGAATTGGCTGAAGGCCGAATTGCGGGTCCATTTGATTCGTTGCCAATGGAAAACTTGAGGGTTTCACCGTTAGGCATAGTGCCTAAGAAGGCTCTAGTATCGGTTGATTCATCACTTGTCTCATCCTAGGGGATCTTCGGTGAATGATTCTATTCCAGCTGAGCTGTGTATGGTCCACTACACTTCCTTTGATAGAGCGGTGGAATTGGTACGGGGTGTGGTAAAGTAAAGAACAACGTGAAATCTGCTTCCCGCCTCTTGCCTGTACACCCCAGGGATTTCGATTTGTTGGGGTTTGCATTTGGGTGCCAATTTTACTATGATAAAGCGATGCCCATGGGATGTTCTATCTCATGTGCCATTTTTGAGAAATTCAGCTCGGCGTTGGAATGGATCGTTAAATGGTGGATGGGGTGAAGGCAAATTTCTCATTATCTCGACGATTATTTGTTTATTAGCAAATCAGGGTCATCTGAGTGTGCAGAGTTGTTAGCAGCCTTCGGGAGAGTTACTGAGTTAGTTGGGGTGCCCCTGGCGGTGGAAAAGACAGAAGGGCCAGCATCTGTCTTGACTTATTTAGGGAAAGAACTGGACTCTGAGGCTCAGTGTTCCCTGCGCTGTGATATTTCTGCCTGCATGAGGGCAGGCAAGGTAATGTTGTGGGCATTGCAATCCTTGTTGGGTAAGTTGAATTTTGCCTGCAGGGTAGTAGCGCCTGGCAGAGCGTTTTTGTCCCGCCTTTATGTCAGAATGTCCCGGGTTACTTTGCCGCACCACCATATTAGGGTTACCAGGGACTCGAGGGAGGATTTAGGAGTTTGGTTGGAATTCCTGCACAGCCACAATCGGGTTAGCATGTGGAGAGAGGTAGTTCACCTGGAGGCTGAGGTGCAGGTGCATTCCGACACGGCGGGTGCGGCTGGACTTGGAATTTATTTCCAAGGGATGTGGTGTTCTGAGCGGTGGCCAGCCCAATGGTGTGTTTCGTGGATGTTAAGGGACCTAACGTTTTTGGAACTGTTTCCAATAGTTGTGGCAGTTTATTTGTGGGTGGAGCATTTCAGGAATAAGAAAGTGCTATTCTGGTGCGACAACCTAGCAGTGGTGCACATTGTGAATGGCTTATCATCAAAATCTGAGAGGGTGATGCGCTTGGTGAGATTTTTCGTTTTGTGGTGCTTGAAGCACAACATAGTTTCTGTGCTAAGCACGTACCGTTGCACATGCAACGAGATTGCTGATGCCCTTTCTCGTTTCCAGATCCAATGTTTTCGGGAGCTCGCTCCACTCGCCAGGGAGAAACAGGAATCCGTTCCTCGAGAGCTCTGGAGCCTTGGATCTTAGAGGTCATAGAGACAGTAAAGGGCTCGGTCTCCCCGGCCACATGGAAGCTGTATGAAAGAGTGCTGAGGGAATTTTGTGTTTTTGCTAACGGAAAGGGCTGATCAATAACTTTTCCGATTCCCTTACCGCAGGTGATCCAATTTGGGCTGGCGCTTTGCAAGAAAGGTTTGGCACCAGGCACGATAGCGGGGAAGTGTTCGGCCCTATCCTTCCTGTCAAAAATGGTTGGTAATTCAGAATTGCCTGGATCTCCCATACTGAGGGCTATGCTTGAGTCCTGGAGGCAGCAGGGAAGGGATAGGGATGATACGAGGGTGCCTATTTCGCTCAAGTTGTTGGCAGACATGGTTAATAAACTGGGGAAGATTTGTGTGGATGAGGGTGAGGTTAAGTTGTTTCATGTGACCTTTGTTATTGCCTTTTTCGTGGCATCGTGGGTTAGTGAATTGTTGGTGAGCTCACAAGCAAACTGGTCGGGTAGGGTGTTACAGACTGGAGATGTGTCGCTAGAGGGTGATAGAGTGCAGATCAGTCTTCGGGTATTGAAGATTGATCAGAAAGGGAAGGGTGCCACTTTTCAGAGCGGTTGAACTGTTGATCTGTCTGGTCTATTGTTTAATAACTTTTTTTAGCAGTGAGACCTGGAATTTTGGGGCCGTTGTTTGTTCAATGCTCAGGCCTGCCACTTTCACGATACCAGTTTGTCGCAGTTATGAGGCGCTGTTTGGCTGCATTAGGGGTGGTGGGAAGGTTCAGTTCCCACTCTTTCAGAATCGGGGCAGCATCCACTGCAGCAGTGGCGGGTGTGACGTCTGATGATATTAAGTCAATGGGCAGGTGGCGATCATTGGCATTCAAGTCATATGTTTGCCCACTGCAGGGAGAGTAGGTTTAGGGTTGGAGCAGCAATATAGTTACAATGGTTAATTTCTTAATATTGCAGGGTGGCAGCGCTGCTGGGACAGGAAGGTCATTTGGATGGTAGGGCATAGTTTTGTTGTTTGGGCGAAAAGGAGGGCTGGGAGTTCGGGTTGGGGGACCGAGTTGGGCTTAGCCCCTCAAGCCGAGGTGGTGTGGAGGGGCAAGAGGGACATGCTGTGGCCCCAGTTGATACCAACATTTCTTGGCTAGACAGGGAGGTCCCACCCTGATGTTATATTGTTCCACTTGGGAGAGAACGATCTCACAAGGGAATCAGGTTTGGACCTGTCCATCATGGTGCAACAGGATTGGCTCTGAATCAGGGAAATGTTCCCTGGAGCACTGTTAATATTTACAGCACTGTTGCAGAGAGTAAAGTGGCCAGGGGCTAACAGCGTGAGAGCGGTGGATCTATCTCATAAACGGATCAATAATGAGATAAAAAAGGTTGTCGAACAGACAGGGAGTATATGGTTGGTCTACGGGGAGATATTCTGGACTAGGCCTGATTTATATTGGGCTGACGGGGTGCACCTGTCTGAAAAAGGAATGGATTTATATCTGGGGAATGTCTGGGAGATTCCGTTAACTTGCTTGGGTTAGGTGAAAATTCTTGGGGTGAGTTTGGGGGGCATTCAGCAATGAGAGTTGCTGAACTTGGTGGCGGTGTTCAGTACCATGAAAAAAAATTGGATTAGGATTGTGGAATTGGCCTGGTGGCTTTTGGGAGACATCTGGTAGGTGGATTATGGTAGGCCTCCAGGTGGTTGGACCTGGGAAGCAGTTAAGGGATGGGCTCCCCCGCTGTTATTCCAGAAAGGGGGGATTGGCGTCGGGTGTCACATAGTAGGATCTAAGCGGTCCCGATGTGGCGCCTGTTGTTAGTTCTTCCTTAGGTATGCACCACGGTGGTCCACAGGCAGAAGGGATTGGACTGGTAACTCCAATCCGGATTGATCACATTACATGGTACTGAACGCGGGGAGTGAGGGTCATTTTGGCCGGGGATAATAAGTCGCAGTGTACCATCACTCCCCTTAGAACTCACCCAAATCATTTGACCTAATTTTTTGGCTTGAGGGGTAATTCTGACGAATTCTAATTGGCTATTCCTAGCAAATTTAAGTGTATTGGGATCCACTGTTCTCGTTGATAGGGTGATTGGGTTCTTAATTGGTTTCTGTTCTTCAACAGGTTATTGTTGGGTGGTTGTTAATAAACAGTTGCGGCCAGTTCACCCATATTTATGTGGTCTGTGTTTTTATTGAGTAAGCGCCTTATTTCCTGTGTGGGGACAAAAGACGCACATATGCAGAGTGGCCCAAGTGGCCATTTCGTCCATGTGCAGTGATTTCTTAATTCAAAAACAAACAAACAAAAAACATTACATGACATCTGTTTGTGACATTTTGATTTTTTAAAATTTTTAATCAAATTAAATAGAAAAAAAAACAAAAACAAAAAATACTGAAGGAAAACAGTTTTATTTATGAAACTTCCTGAAAACAACAGGGTTTTGTCAATGAAAACAAAAACAAACACGAATGAGGTTCATGCCGTAAAGTTTAAACCTCTGCTTGTTAAAGAAAAAAAAAAAAAATAAACTATGAGTACAGAGCTCCTCATATGGTTCTGGTTTACCAGCTTGGGCCAGCTTGGGCCTAATCTCAACCCTTCTCCAGCTCACCACTGTGGCTCAGGCATATTTCTTGTATTCTCACTCCCAGCCCAGACCAACACCAGCTTTGACCTTGGCCTTATCCATAAAGTCTGACAGGAGGATTATGAGAGGCGGGGTGCTGGCAAGGAGGGTGTCAACTCTTATGCTGCTTTCTAAAGTAAAATGCAGTATGGGACAAGTCAAAAGAGCTTTTGTTAGCCAATTGCTACGGCAGGATTGCTTTGTTTTTTGAAAGGGGGAAACTAAAGAGAAGACCAGAAAGAAACTCCTCCAGAAAGTACCTATCTGCATACCAACACCCTGCCTGCTAATAGATAACTCTCAGAAAGAGATTTGGTTGAGTAAAGCTAGGCTTGAATAAGATTTATAAAATGAAGAACCTGTATGGGATGGCAGCTGACAAATAACTTTTCTTTCATCTTATTTCCATCTGTCACACTTCTTAATGAAGCATAGCTCTGTGGGAAAATGCTCATTCAAGGCAATTTCTGCAGGGAGTGGCTGGAACCCAGGACTGATTGACATGCTTGCATAATTTACTAGGGAAATTCCAGGGTATGTATGCAGCCCAAGGCCCATGTGTGGGATTGTAATTACATTCCATAGTAGGGGTTTCTTTTTCGAGCAAAGACCCCTGGAGCTAACCCTGAAGAAACATTTGCTTCTACAGCAAACAATATGGAACAGGAAAGCCCAGCAGGGATTGTCATTTCAAAAGTGATATGTTTCAGAGAAACAAAGGCAGAAGCTCTGATTTGGCTCGTCTCTCCTGCAGAATGACAATTAAACACTGAGAGAAATGAGATGTGCTGAAAGCAGTGATGTACTTGCGAATGCACATATAAACTTAGGACGTTTTCAGACAAGACACTCCCCATCCGCTATAAATGTTACAAGGCACCCATAGGACAACACTGCATCCCTGCAACATGTATAGTGAGTGGGGAGCAGGTGGAGAGTGTCTTGTCTGAAAACACCCATAGATGTGTTCTTCGTTTCTCATTCAGATCCTTTTTTTCACGCTTTGAACCAAACAGTGACTAAAAACTGGGGAAAGATTCATTTCTGTTTATGGACTAAGAAGCAGAAACTAGGTGCCACACAAGACACAAGGTTTATCAGAACACATAGGAACGGAACATAAAGACTGGCCTAAGGTGTCGTCTATCCAGTCCCATAATCTTGACTTTGTCAGCAGTCAACACATTATACTGCATAGGAAGTGCAACATGAAACTATATGCATGCAGTTGTGGAACAAGCCAGACTCATGAAGATATCTTCCTAATGAGGGACAGTTATTGATTTATATTTTATTTATTTGTTATATTTATTAGCCACTCCCTCATGCCTATGGCATCCCGGGGTGGCTTACAACACTAAAAATATCAACAATAATAAATGATTAATTTTAAATATTTTAAAAAAAAATCTCCTCCCTTCCCCCACCCTTCCCTCCGAAGGCCTGGGCGAACAGCCAGGTCTTGCAGGCTCGGTGGAACGCCCGCAGACCCGGGGCCAGGCAAGCTTCCACTGGGAGGGAATTCTAGAGTCACGGCCCAGCCATCGAGAATGCCCATTCCATTGTGGCCCCCCGCCTAACACGGGGGACCTCCAGGAAGGCATCCCCGGTAGACTGCAGGGATCGCTCTGAGACACGGAGGGCGAGGCGGTTCCCAAGGTATGAGGGGCCGAGACCGTGTAGGGCTTTAAGCCCTGCATCATGTGTGTGTATACACATGCCTGGGGAAGAGCCCTGTCTGGCCCAAAAGCTTGCATAATCTCCCCAACTACAGCTGATCCAGTTAAAAAAAAATTCACCCAAACTACTTTGTCTCTATCTATACACATATAGACAATTGTTCATTTATACAGCACCCTTTGTCATTAGCATTATGCCATAAATAGATACACACATATATATTTTTGGTAGTATCATATAAATAGTTGAAAGTACCTGTCTATTTCGTTTCTGTATAGATAGAAACAATTGTTTGGCTGCCACTCTCCAAGACCAGGGCTGTTCCAAGACTCCTCTCTAACCTCTCCGTCTCTCTGTGGGAGGAGGCGAATTCGCTGAGGAGGCAGCCACCTCATAGTGGCCAGAACAACGTGTGCCCCATCCCGGGAAGTGGAGGCGGTGGAGAGCGTGATGCTGCAGGAGAACTGTGCTGGGGCTGCTGCCTGCAATGACACCAGAGCGAGGCGAGCTCATCCGGGTAGGGGGTTTGCTCAGGGGATGGATTATGGGACGCTCCCCCCTCTGAAACAGTGGTATGAGGGTGATTGGAGGGTGCTCCCCTCAAGTGGGGGGGATTCCCCCTGAAAGTCAGCACCCCCGTGCTTCCCTCCCCCACCTCACCTCCCCCCATAAGGATGTTGGAGTGAGAGGGGGGCTCATCGATCAGCAGGTGTGGTGAGAGAATACCAGCAGCTATGGGGCTCAGGAGGTTCCGCCTTCCCACCAAACGAGGGGGTGGGGTCAGGGAGGACCCGCCCCCGGGCCAACCCAACAAGAGCTGGGGCCGGCCGCCGGCCATGCCGGTGGCACGTGCGGGGTACATCGGCCAAGGCCACCCCAGAAGGTCAACATTGTTGCTGTGTGGTGGCAAGGGGAGTTGTGTAGGCGAGGGATGAGGGTTCTCTCCCCTGTTGTGAGTGGGTGGTTGGAGGGGAGGGGAGGGGGGAGGTGAAAAAGGTTGTTATATTGTTATGTCAAGGGAGGAGGTGGGGAGGATTGCCTGACCTACTTATGGGTTGACCTATTTACTGTTTGGGCTGTGATATGTATTAGTGTTTTGTAATATTATAGCTTGTTGTGGGATTGCCTCTGTAATTTTGTTATGAATTGGTGGGTTTTCCCCTTTCTGGTGAGAGCAGAAGGGGTGATAGGGAGGGAGTGGTTGGGGAGGATTGGGGCAGACCTACTTATTGGATTGACCTACTTATTGCTAGTTTGTGATTGTATTATTGTGAACTATTATATTATGTTATGAAAACTTGGAAATTGTTGTGTGGGGTTGGTTGTTCCCTCCCTTCCTGGTGAGAGTGGAAGGGGTGGGGGGAAGGGTGCCCTCTTCCCCTCCTGGTGGCAGCAGGAGAGGTTGGGGGGGGTGGAGGAGTGTTGGTGGATGATCTCGATTGTGAGGTCTTGTTATGTTCTCTATGGTTATATGAAATTGTTATATGGAATTTATATTGTGGTTATATTATGTTGAATTTATATTGTTGTGTATTTCATTTTCTGTAAGTCGCCTCGAGTCGCTCTGCGAGGGAGTGCGGGGTATAAATTAAAAATGAAATGAAATGAAATGAAATAGTGAACAAAAAAATAATTTAAAAGACTGTGCATGCACAAAATGGCGACTGGGGCCATTCTTTGCATGAGAAGCCCTTTTCTAAAACGGCACTGGCAGCATCAGAACCATTTTGGAAAAGGGCAGCCATTCTGTGCATGTGTGAACAGTGCTGCATATGCGCAGAACGGCTGCCTTGCTGCTGGGGCCATTTTAGAAAAGGGCTGCACATGCTCAGAATGGCTGTGGTGACCAATTGCACATGCACAGAGTGCTTTTTTAATTTTATTGAGAATCTTGTGAGATCTTAGATCATCACCAAGATCTTGTCGAGATCTCGATAATGTTTCTCAATTCTTGTGAGATTTTTGCCAGAATCTAGAACTGTTCTTGATACAACCTTACTTACAACTTAGGGGGTGCAATACTAGAGGCCCGATTAAGGTGCAGTGTACCTACGCTGGCGCACGTGGGCACACATGCCCCACATGCAGCAAGCTGCTCGGCGCAATGGCACTCCCCTGACGAGGTGACCCCCGGGAGCCCACACACTTCGCAGCCAGAGGAATGGAGCAGGAGCTGTGCCTAATCTATTCCCCAGGGTGTGGGGGCTCTGGGGGGTCACATTGGCAGGGGTGTGCTTTGCGCCAAGCAGCTTGCCGTGCATGCGGGGCGCATGTGCGCCCACCGTCTGGCCGGGCATTGCATCAGCTGGTGGCATATGCCACCACTAGGATTGCACCCAGGGTGTTAAATGGTAAGAGAGCCTGCTTGTGCTAAATGGTAAGAGAGCCCCCATGGGGCTCATATGCAGCCACTACTCATATGGAAAGCCTGGGAAGCCCAACACATGGGCAGTCCCCAGTGTGGTTTCCTCTGGTGCGCAGATAGCCACCATGTGCCCCCTGACCCAGTTCAGTCCGAGAAACCCAACATATGGGTAGGACTCTGGGAGTCATGCTGTGATGACACAGGTTCAGGCTCAGGGAAAGTAGCTGGTGGCTGGCAGACGGCAGCTGGATCAGGACCATGGGGAAGCGGCTCTGCCAGTCATAAGTTTGAGTGGGGAGGAGTGGTGGTTGCAGCAGCAGGACTGCCCCCCCCCCACACACACACTCTTGGGGCAGCCTCTTCATGGGCAGGGCTGATCCCACCCCAGTTCAGTTGATCCTTCTGGTGCTTCTTTCTTAAACTCACCAAAGGGAATTTAGAAAAGAAGCACAAGAAGAATCCTCTCAAATTGGGGGGTGGGACATCCCTGTCCATAGAGATGCTGCTTCTGGTGTAGGTAGGCATGATCCTTTTGCTGCTGCTGCTCCTCTGAGCCACACTCTAGCAGCCAGCTGATGGAGCCACTTCCCCCCAGCCCCACTCCAGATTGTGGCTGCCAGTGGCAGCTTCCCCTGGGCCTGCTCCAGCTGCTGACTGCTGCTTCTCCTAGGCCTAATACTTACCGCCATCATGGTGGCCTTCTCTATGGTACTGGCTGACCTGGGCAACATCTCATTTGTTGGTACAGCAGCTCATACACCCACACTTCGACTTGATCTTTCAGATCCAATTCTTTACTTCTGCAGGTCGTGGGCAACACTGAATATGGAGAACAGCAAGCTCCTCCATGCCCCAATTAGGGATGTGCGAACACCGGGGTGTTTGGTGTTCGGCCCGTTTGGGGTTCAGCCAAACCCAAAACCATTCGGTTCTGCCTGTTCAGCCTGAACGGGTTCAGGGGGGCTGAACCCATTCAGGTGGAGGGGGGCAGTTTTCCCTCCCCTCTCCAGGCTGCGTGGGTGGAAGAGGCATCGGGGAGCACCTCCGCCCTGCAACCCTGCCCAGCCTCTTTTTTTTATTTTTTTATTTTTTAAAAAAAAACTCTCCCACCCCAGGGATTGCCCTACCTGGTGGTGCCGGGGCTCTGTTCCCGGGTCTGGCGGCAATAGGTCTGGCGTCAAACCAGAAGGCCTAGTAGTGGCTTGAACCACTCCGACGTGCCGCTGCCACCGGACCCGCCACCACTGCCGCCGCCGGACCCAGGGCCAAAGCACCACCAGGTAGGTCTGGCTCCGGGTCCAGCGGTG
>QEPC01003269.1:1743772-1763153 GCA_003113815.1 Sphenodon punctatus
TGGGGGGTGGAGGGGCGGGAGGGGCTCCCTGGCACCCTTTCCACCCATGCAGCGGGGAGGGAAAACCGGGTTCATCCCTGCCCCCCGCCCCCATCCGAACCGGTTCGGAACCCGAACTTTGTTCAGCCGGTTTGGGCAGGGGGTGGTTCGGATTTGAGGTGTTCACAAATGGTCCAAACACCCCGAGTTCAGGCCAAACCCTGAACTTCTGAACTGCGTCCGCACATCCCTAGCCCCAGTATTATGGACCTGATCCTTATCTCCACTCAAGCCACAATTTCTCCTTCATTTATGGTTTCTCTCTCAGTCAGCAGCTCAAATTCATCTGCTTTCTACACAGGTGATTAAGGGAAGCAAATATTTGTCCTAGTATAACTTGCATTGGAGTTCTATACTGTATTGGAAAGGGATTCGGTTGTCTGTGGGATGTGGTTCTTGACTGAGGATTAGTTGCCAACATCTGCTTTCCCCTCAGGTATAGCCTTTATAATGGGATCAAGCTACCTACCATCCCATATTCATCAAAATTTCCCCTCATATACAACTCACAGTACTTGAATATCTCATTGTCCCCCATTCCAGCTGAAAGCACAAATGAAAAACATACATACACTTATCCCCCAACCCTGGTAGTCACCCAAACCTTGTCCCTGAATACACATCATCTATCTCTCAGCCTTCCCTCCCCATATATGCCCCACAGTACCTGGGTACCCCATCCTCATACTAACACTGCTCCCCACATGCCTCCAAGCCTCATCCGTGAATACACATTAGTAACTGTATTCCAAGTATTCCCTTTCCATCAGAGGAACAGTTGATATTTCCCCACTGGTCAGCAGTTCTGTGCTTCAGCCATTGTGAAATCAGTGTTAGCAATTTTCTGTCACTTTCAAGACTTGACAGGACTTTCCTTTTGCCTCAGTTTCCATCACTTTGGTGTTACTTAGTTGGTATATAAAGCATAGGATGTGAAGCATAGTTGGTAGCAGCTTAGTTCATGTTGTGTTCAAGCAAAAGATAGTCAAAAATGGTGAAAACACTGGTAAGTTTCCCTGTCATGCAAATGAATGCGAATTACCTGTTTCTGGTGGAAACAGCATTCTCTGTAATTTGTCATTTCAGTCTGAATACACAATATCCATTTCTCAGTCTTGCCCCCACCCTCTTAATACTCCCCCAGCACCTGGCTACCCCCGTTCCATAGGCACTTCCTCCCACTACCCATCTTTCCCTAGTCTTGTCTCCCTGTACACATCCTAAGCTGCCCCATGACCCCCTGCTTTCCTAGCTTCAGTGTTGCCCTCAACCTACAGAGGAAGAGGATTGAGGCTGAAAGATCAAGGCAAAGTGTGGGTGCATGGAATCTAAGTCTGTCTCTTATACACATCTAGATGTGTATAAGAGACAGGTTCTAACCCACTAGCCCTCACTCCCCTGAGAGAACCAGGAGTCCTGGCTCCCAGCTGACCCTGATGTAACCCATTAATTCCTAACCCACTTAACGGAGAACTCAGGAGTCCTGACTCCCAGCCCTCCCCCCCACCACTCTAACCCACCAGTCTCCCCTCCCAGAGAACGAAGGACTCCTGGCTCCCAGTTTCACCCACTCTACCTCACTAGCCACCACTCCCCCTCCCCTGAGAGAACCAGGCCCATGGGCTGCACTCCTCTGCTCAGAAAGGTGGGTCCCCTTACCCACAGCTGCTGATCCAGGAGGGGGAGGGAGCTGCTAGTCTCAGCAGGGACATGGGGAAGGCTCCAGCCCAGTGTGCATCTCCTCCTCCTCCAGGTGTAGCACACTGATGTAGTGAGATAAACTGTTATGTATGAGAAATTAGTAGTTTTCTACTACTGAACATACGCAAATTAACTGAGCATGCTCGGTAGCAGCTATTGAAGCCACATTCCCTTATCTTGCCCTCAGTTGCTGTGATAGATTAAAACACACATTCAAATTTTGAGCAGGAGGGGTTTATTGCAGGAAAAGAGGAGCTGGGATTATGCAGGGGACACATTACAAGAACAACAACTACATGCCGTGCAGTTACTGTTACTACGGCTAACCTTCCCACCAACCAGCATAGCATGTAATTGAAAATGACAGCAGACTACCACACCACGGGCCACTTTCAGACATACCCCACCCCCTTGCGCATATTCTGGCAGCGGGTGGTGGTGGAATGCAGAGCCAGGATATGCGCGGGGATTGACTAGTCTGAAAGCCCCCACCCCCCATGCAGCTTTGCTGGCAGAGACGTGCAGGAATGCAGAGCTCGATTTCCTGCTCTGCATCCCTATACATCTCTGCTGGCAAAGCCACGCGGGAGGGGGGTCTTTCAGACCGGCCGATCTCCACGCATATCCTGGCTGTGCATTCCCCCCCATAGCAAGAATATGCGCGTGCGTGGGGGGGGCGAAGAGGGGGGACATGTCTGAAAGTGGCCACAGTAAAATGTGCAAAACTTAGGCAAACTCATTGCGTATAGAGTCGCTGTCCAGAAATTAGAGAAGGACATCAGGAGACACAAAGAACACTCTTAACACAGAGAGGAGAGAATGAACAACCGTCATGATAGACGAGATTGAAATAAAGGGTATCATCTCCATCTGTTAAACTCAATGGCTCAGTTCCCTTTGCCTTCAATAGATGGAGATTCTGAAGTGTCATTTTCTGATTTAATGTCTGTTCCAACTAGACCTGCAGCAGGTAGCACTTTAGCTACCAGTAGGTAATACCTGCACCCCCAGTGGGCACCTAATGGGGTACCTGGGCCTGAGTAGCCCTTGACCAAAGATGGTATTATTGGGGCATCCTGGGATGCTCCAGGATGCCAATCTTGGCATCTGTGGCCCCCAGGATGACACCTCACTGGCCAGACTGCTGTGCCTCCTGGCTAGGGATGAAACTAGATTTTTGGATTCTCACTTTTCTCAGCAAGAATCCAGGTTTTTGGCTTGTTCTTGCATACAAGAACGAGCTGAGAAACTGACTGGATTCTCACTGAGAAAGGCAAGGGTCTCAAAACAATTCTCCCTCCCCCCACACTTGAAAAACAACAACGAAAAAGGCCTTTTATGTCCCTCCCTCTTCTGCCTCCCCCGTCATGTACTCACCTGGCTGTTCTGCAGCTGCTGGGTCTCTGGATGGACCACTTCTCTGTGGGGGAGCAAGGGATGTGAGGAGGCGGCAAAAATAAAAAGAGCAGGGAGAGAGATCCCTGCTCTCTCCCCCTGTGTAGAACTTTTTAAAAAAGGGCTTAGGGGACTTTTCCCGAGGTGCTGCCCTGGCAGAGGGGACAGCCCCTTGAGAAATAAAAAATGCAGTATGATCTGGGCGGCTTGCAATTTAAAGCCCCATGCTGAGGGGAGAAAGGAGGGATCCCTATTCTCTCCCCCAATGCAGGGTTTTGCAAATGGGCTTGGGGGTTTTCCCAAGGGGCTGCACTGGCAGGGGGGTGGGGTTGCAAAACCCTGTTTGGGAGGAGAGAGCTGCTTTCTCCCCCCAGCATGGGGCTTTAAATTGAAAACTACACAGAGCCCCTGTATCAGCAGAAGCAGCACTTCATTCAAACCTCTGATGTCGGTAGTACCACACCGGGGCCCCAGGGCATAGAGATGGGTGGAAAATCCTAATTTGCAAATCTGAATCTGTAATTAATCTGAATTTTTAATCAGAATCGGTAATCAAGCTGAATTAAAAAATTCTCATCCCTAGAGGCCAAACCCAGAAACGGTCCCCCAAGTCCACTCCTCCCCCCTTTTGGCCTGGACTCACTAGGACTGACCAAAGAGAGAGGAAGAGATTCTAGGTCACATACTGAGGAAGAAATTATATGTGGGTCTCACCCCAGATAGCTGTGTCATGATCCCTCACCACCAACTTTAATGACAGCCAGCAGCTGCCGCAGCAGCAGAAGCTATGAAGGGAAGAAAGAGTGGGAGTCAGAGTTAAAAAAATAGCTACATGCCTTTCTGTCTTCTGGCTCCCCAGGCTGCTCTTTTCTAGGGATGAAATGAGAAGCTAAAATGTTTCTCATGAAAAATACGAGAACCAGAATTGAGGTCTCAACAAGATCTTGGTCTCAGTACAAATTCTTATTATTTCTTAGTTTAAAAATAAAATAAAAAATTACTGTCTGCACAAAATGGCCACTAGATTGTTCGCTGCATGCACAACCCTTTTCCAAAATGGTAGCAATGCAATTTGTGCATGCACAGACCGGCTGCCTTTTTCCAAAACAACAGCAACCATTTTGCGCATGTACAATAATTTTTTGCTGTTTTTTGTTCTTGTAGAGAAGTAAACTAAGGCACTACCAGTTCTTGGTTCATTCTCAATTCCCAGGAAGAATGGAGGACCAGCATTCTTAATGAAAACAAAAAAAACATAAAGCGAACTTTCAGCCCTACTCTCCTCTGCCTGTCCCACATCTCTCTCTAGCAATGCAACAGGGGAAGCCAGGGGCTGCACATCATGGCTTGGACAATGGTTGGGAGAGGGCGTTTCTTTAGCCTCTGCCACCTCCTCAGTCCCTTCAGAGAACCAGACAACAACAAAGCAGCGTGGCCATCTCTCCTCAGTTAACCCTCTCCTGCATGAGTGGAGGTGCTGAATGGATGAGCGCGTGGGAGAAAGTCACTGAGATAGTGAAGCCCTGGGTTGGGGGGATGCTCAAACAATCTACCTCCATCCCCAGCACAGATGGGCAGCATGCATGTTCCTATCACTAGTGTAGGGAAAGTTGAGGTGAAGGAGGGACCTGTCCACTCAACACCCACCTCTGATCCAGAGCTGCAGTATAACACGCCAGCCTGCCCAGTGATACTGTGCATGTGTGACTTTATCTTGAACCTCACTATTGGATAACACTGGAAACTCAAAACATCATAACTTAAAAACTTACAATGTATTTTCAAAATCTAAACCCACACTTGAATTTTATAACCCCTCTACAGATAACTTAAAACAAACTTTTATGTGTCAACAAAAAAAGTCACACACACACACCCGCAATCAGTTCGGCCTCCAATTTTCAAACTAATATAATTCACCTGTTTCTCAACCAATCTGTAAAATGTGTACAGCTTCTACTTCTCACCAGTGATCCTTCCTACAAAATACAGAAAGTACAAATGGCAAAATACCTCGAGTGACTAATCTTTGTCCTATTTTTGACATGATATGAGCCAGATTATTTTAAGTAAAATCATATGTGGATGACTGTCAACTCGATGGTACTTAGAGAAGTTTCACATAAACATCCAGACTTGCCAGCTCTCAACTCACAACATTCAATCATGAATTTCACAATACATTGTTTGTTTCCAAAGTCCTAGAGTCCTGTGATTAGTTGAAAATCTTATTGATTCTTTTTTTTTTTTTCCTTAAAGCATAAGATCCTCAAAGACCGCATGGTGGTGGGGCCCACCATGCCAAAGGTCTGAGTCATCACAGTCATTCAGAAAAACTTTTAAACAGAATGCCAATTAAAGGCTTCAAACTAAAAGACATCTTGACAGAAGCACCAGTTTTATAGAGTGTAATGCTAGCTTTAATGACAATCACTGGCAAAGTTCCCATTGGCTTTGTTGGGACCAGGATTTCACTTTCTGATTTAAAAATGAGGGCTGTTAGTTTATTAATTAAAAAAAAAAAAAAAAAAAAACAGTGTTGAAAAACCTTTATTTGTAACTTTAAAATGCTTGGGGCTGAATTTTTCTGAACCTTTCATGCATGAGTCCCACAACTGGCAATGTGGACAAATCGAAAGCATTCATTCAGTTCCAGACAGGTGCCAAGAATCCAGCTTCTTGGGAGACTGAGACCGTGTGTTACCAACTGTGCCACTGTCCACAGTATGAGAGTATTCAGGATAGACCATAACCCTGGTCTGTGCATACTAAACCTGAGAGTCTCCAGTGAGCCAGGGTCTACCACTCGTTGGCCCTCCTTTATGATATATTTGCCCTTCCTGCCATACCCTCTGGTCTGAGGAACTTCGCTTGTGACTCATTGCAGCAAGATTGCGTCAACCTCCTGCATTCCTGTTCCTTCCAGTCTGTCCTCAGTGGCACTGGCATCCTGTGTTCCAGCCTTGCCTGTGCTAAGCTTTCTTACCCACCAACCTTCATCCTGATCCCTGCCTGTTTGTTGTCATAACCCCTATGGACTGATTTCTCAGGGTCAACTCCTTGTCCAGAACTCTAATGTTGAGCCCTGCTTTTCCTCTTAGTTTTGTCACTGAGCCCAGTCAGGTGTCTATCCTGCCACCTTGACCTTTCAAAAGGCTTAAGGTAGCTAAGCAAATAAATAAATAATAATAATTTTTAAAAGACTTACAGCAGCTAAGTCCATAGTAGCTAAATCCAAAGGCTTACAGTAACTAAATATAGTATTGGAATTGCTTGGCAGGCTGGAAAAGCATGTCTTGGATAAATCTACCTGAGTTCCGAGTCCCAACAAGCAATCTTCTGGATTACACAGGACTAAAGAAGAAGTGGGTACTTAAATTAGTGCCCATGGGTAATACTGACATTTTTGAGTACTACATGTTTGAGTACTTGATGGGTTCCCTGAGTACCAATCAGGTACCTGGATAATACCCATGGGTACTAATGTGGGCATTAGATACCTGAAAAATTGGTAATTTCTGGTATCCGTTTACCAATTTTCTAATTACTGATTGGTCAAGTTTGAAAATAAAAAAATCAGGATGGAAATAAAAAAAACTGGGACTGTCAATTTTCCATAATCGGAAGTCTATTTTCCAGGATGGGAAATCAATAATTAGATGTCAGAAGATGGTAAATCAATAAAAAAGAAACCAACAAAAAGTACTGGAAACTGACATTCCAGGACTGAAAGTCAACATTTTGGGACATCAGGTATCCAAATCGGGTTGCAATCAGGTACCAATTGGTACCCGATGTTGTCCGGTCAATTCGGGTACTGGAAATTTGTCGGGTATACCCATTTTTCCTCTTCATTTCAGCTCTATCTAGTACCCAACTCAACTTTTACTTACAATGAACCTTCCAAAGGTTAAGACATCTCTAGCACAGAGCTGGCAGAGGGATGAAGAGAACTGAAGTGGATGTGGTGATTTTATCTGGGTTTTTTTTTAATTAGCAGAACATTCAGATTATACAACAACACTGGTAATAGCTCAGTTTTTGAGTTCAGTGCATTCTGTCTCCTGATGCTAGAAATCTGTAGCATCAGTAGATGTGGCTGTTCAAGTGCATGGCATTGCCAGATAACCTTAGAGGACAAATATTCTGAGAACATTTAATGAGCTCGGGACCAAATGGGGATGATTCAAGGTTGCATTCTGATACTTTTTTTATTGGATCTAGCAAATTATTCAATAATGAGGAAAGAATAGTAATTTAATTCACAACAACTTACTGTTTATTGATGATTTAAATTATGTGTAACTCCTGCATATAGAGAGCAATCTACCAAGCAAAGAGGCAGTAATTATTCCACTCAAGAATGTTATGCAAAAACACCGAGAGCTTACAAAAGGACAAAGAGAACTAAATGTTGTCAGAGATTTCTTTCCAGAAATCTTTTAAAATTATTTTTTAAAAGCCCTGTGAAGTGGCAGCAAATACTGGGTCTGATTCTGCTCTTACTTAAAACAGGAGAAATCCTGATTTAATCTAATACCTCCATAGAATTTAGTGAATTTATTCCTGATTTGCACTAGAATAAAAGAGGGGAGAATTAGACTCTCCATGCACCATGTCAAATACTTAATGTGAGAAATGAAATGTATTAATACCAGTCAATTGGGCCAAAAGGTCTATCCAATAGTTTACTCAATGCCTTCTAGAGAAAGGAAGGATTATTGTTGAGTTAAGCAGTGGTGAATCCTCAATAGGACTGCTGGAGCTCAGCCCCCACCACAGATTCCTCTCAAGAATAAGGAGGTACCTCTACCAACACAGGAAGTTCCTGTTAGGCCCTGGGGCTCACTCTAACATTCCAGCAAGCTTTCAGCAGTTGGTCAGCCAGCTGCTGTCTGTGTGTGGACTGAGGAGATGGCTGTAGTCTCAGCCTCAAGACGTCCTACCTGGGATGCTTTCTGTTAACGCTAGTACCCTCTGGGCACACTTAGGGAGCCAGCTCACTGTGTCTGCACCACAGAGCCTCCTTGCAGCTTTCTGGGTAAGCACATGCTGGGGCTATAGGGCCAGTGCTATCACAGGTGACTGTCTAGGACGGCAAGTTGAAGGGGATGTCAAAAATTGCATCTACCCATGCCACCAGTAAGCCCGCAGCCACCACAAGTAAACTCCACTGCTGGATCAAGGAGGGAAAGGAGGTGGGAGTTGGGCCCATCTAGGGTGGCAAAAAACCTGCTGCTCCCCCTATGGGGCTACTGTAAAACAGCTCCAGAAAACAGCTCTTGTAGCATGCTGCTTGGACTTCCAGCCCCATGAGGAAAGTATGGCAACCAGCTATACCAGAGGTGGACAAACAGTGGTTTGGGAAACCTCATGCAGCTTAGGGCTGAAACAAGAGCAAGTGTTACCATTGCGCAGGGAAATACGGATGTTTTGAGAGCACTTGTGAGTGTTCATTGTTCATTGGAACTTCATCAGTCTCTGGTGATTTCACACTTCCATCCTCAAATTTCTCTCAGTTCTCATCAAAATCCCAGTTCTTGGCTTGTCTGAAATGAACTGAGAACAGGGAATTTTTTGTCAAGTTCTCAGTGAGGGGGGGGAAAAAATCATCGCACAAGTGCAAAATGGTCACCAGGCTGCTTTGTGCATGTGCAAAATGACTGAAACCCTTCATCAAAATGGTGACAATAGCATCACTGCCAATTTGGTTAAGGGCAGAGGCCATTTTGTGCATTCACAAAAAAGTCCGCTGGCCATTTTGCACATGTGTAAAAATTTTCTTGCCCAGAACAAGTTATAAGGCAAGAAAATAAAATAATAATAAAATATAATTGCATATGAGCAAAACGGTCACGCCCCAAATGGTGCTGACACTACTGCTGACATTTTGGTTAAAGGAGGCAGCCATTTTGCGCCTGTGCAAAACTGTCATTTGCACATGTGCAATGACTTTATTTTTTGTCATTTTCTGGGACTTTTGATCACTTTCCATTAGTGCTGAAAATCGGTATTTGAAATTACTCAGGCTTTAGTATTTGACTCAAGTAACCGAGGAATTGAATGAACAACATCCGGGACTTTCCCCACTCCTATATAAGGGTACTCAATACTCAGAAAAAAAAAAACGAAAAACGAATATAATTTACAGAGTGTTTTGTGGAGTACCAAGGCAGAACACTCAGAGACAGTCCTTGGAAACATGGAAATACTCATGAATAACATTCTTACTATTAGGGATGTGCGAACACAGTTCGGAAGTTCAGAGTTTTCCATCCACGTTTTTCTGTCTGTCTCTCTATTCTCCACTCTCTTCTCTTCTCTCCTGTAACAAGGGGAGGGGGTGGGACCAAAAGAACTGCACATGTACAAAATGTCTGCCAGGCCATTCTGCACATGCACAATTCATTTTTTCTTATTAAGAGAGATTCTTACAAGAATGATTCAAACAAGACCGAATTGGGAACCAGGATTTCAACAAGATTTCCCAGTTTGGCCCTGGCACTGACCCATAGCAGCCCTAGCACTGACCCATAGCAAGTATCTAGGTCAGAGCTGCAACTGATCATCAGAAAATTCTGGCACCGCCAATGAATCAGGGGTGCCCAAACTGATGTGGCCCTGTTCAGGCACCATCGGTTGCTGCTTGATTGTTCTGGTTTGCCTTTGAAAGTCTTTCAAAGAATACTCCCCCCCCCCTCCACCAACGCCTCATATCTGTGAGGCACTGATGTGGGGGAGGGGGATGCTGGCTGGTGTTTGAAACGGACACGCCTTGGATGGAGCGTTGCAGAGCACTGCTCCCAACTGAGGCTTATCAGTTTGGAGGGGGAATTTTCAGGCATCGGGCACCCAGTTAGTCCTCAGGTAGCCCTTTGGGTGCCTGATGGGGGCCCCAAAATGCATGCATTACCCCCATGGGTACAAGTTTTAGTTACCTGATGCAGCTCTAGTATGGGTCTATACAGAACAGTGTAGAGAGCCACATTTTGTGGCTCTGTTGTGCCAAAATTCCTATTCAGGGCCAACGGCCAAAATTCAACCCATCTTCAGGAGCCCATTTCGGCCCTTCATGGCCTGGGCCCTGCTTATCTGCGGGACTGCCTCACTCCCCATGTGCCCGTGCAACCCTTGAGATCATCCGTGGGAGCCTTTTTGGAGGTTCCCCGGGCAAGGCGGGTGGCCACCGATCTTAGATCTTTTTCGGTGGCTGTCCCTGTGTTGTGGAATTCACTCCCGGAGGAGGCTCGGTTGGCTCCCACTCTCCTGCTGTTTTGGAGTGTATGTAAGATCTGGCTGTTCCATCAGGCTTTTGGCGATGGGTAGGGGTGGGGGTTCCCCACATTGTATTGTATTTTAAATTGGTTTTTTTAAAAAAAATTATTGAATGTTGTTCACTGCCCCGGGCTGCCCTGTGGGCAGGAGGGGTGGGATATAAATTTTAAATTAAATAAATAAATAAATAAATAAATTTCCTGTGACCTTCTCCTCCCTCCTCTCCTTCAGGGGAGCAGCAACAAGCTTCCCTCCCAAATTCCTTCCTGCCACTCAGAGGGCATAGAGGGAAGGGACATTCTACTCATATATTTGTTGTCCTCAGTAGCCTTTGGGAAATAGGTCAAATCTTACTCGAGGAGTGTTTCCCAATGAATAGAGAAGCATTCATTTTTTTTAAAAAAAAGGATTCTTCAATGAGGAATTGTTGTTTCTCTTGTCTCCTAAAGCACTGCAATTTTTACATTCTTAAAGCCTTTTCCCTGCCTTATCCACCTTTGAAGTCCACAGGTAATCCACTTGAACATTTGGACGCTGTACTTTTTGAGGTCTATGGGACAAGTTCCAAGTTTTAACGTGTTTATACTGTGCTGTTGCAAGCTCTCAAAGACAGATGAGAAAAAAAACAGGATCTGTGTTAGATGAAGGCTCTTGCCCTTTATAGTAGAGTGATACATCTTATAGTAGAGTGATACAAAAATATTGTAATAAATAAAATACATCTGCAGAGGAATTGCAGGCTTTTTGATGCCAACTTTTTAAACCCTTGTTTCCAGGGGGGGTTTTGGTGTTTTTTTAAAAGTGCTTCAGCACCTGGCCGTGTGCTATTTAAAAAATAATAATAATCTGTGCACAGTCTTGTTACCTGCTATGCTAAATTTGAGATTCCAGGGACATCATTAAAGAAAAAGCTGTTTGCTTGTTTATCTGCACACCCAGTTGTGCTAATCTTCACCACAAACAGCTTTAGTTTTTTATGAGGGTTCATTTCCAAGGCTCCCCTAATATTTCTAATCTTTCATTCCCGCTGGAAGACTATGTGCCTGTCTGAGCTGTGAAAGCTCTTTTTAAAATAAAGTGTTGGTTGATGTCAGGATTCAGAAATTAAAACTCAAATGACGATAGCTACCTAACTCATAAAGGTATTCTGAGGTGGGAACCATTTAATGTTGACATATTGGATGTTTTCAGGTGGACAGGAAGTGTGCCAGACCCTTGGCGCAGGTGCATGTGTGAGCCAAATCAGAGATGAATGAGATCTGGATTCATTCAGACAGCAGCCCGGCAGGCAGATGAACCAAACATCAGGGGTGTCACTGGAGGTGGGCTGAAAGGGCTGAAGCCCCAGATCTTTTACCTGGAGCCCCAGATCACAGACAAGCTATGCAGTGTGCTGTGCAGCTGAGCTCCTCTCCCTCCCTCTCTGAACTGCTGAGTCCAGGTAGATGGAGCCAGAGATGAGGAAGCCGATTGCAGAGAGGAGCACAGCTGCAGTCGGTGCCAGGTGGGCATTTTTGGTGTGCGGCGTGGTCTCATGTGCCTTGTGCAATGTAGTGCATTCCTCATGTGATGGGACCCCGAGGTGTAATCGCGCAGCGAGGCTTGTGTCAGTGTGTGAAGACAGAGACTTGAGGCCCTGGCAGTCAGAGCAGCAGCACACAGCAGGGTCTGTCCAACTCCACTCTCTGTGAGCAGCCAGCCAGAACAGCCCTTGGCCCTTTTCCGGACCTCAAGAGCTTCCAGCTGGACAGGAAACACCACCTTTCTTCCTTGCTGAGACAAAACCTCTGCCCCCTTCCCCCCCCCGGGACAAAAAACCCCAACACCAAGCCAGAGAAATCAGTGGGAAACACCATCTTCCTCCTCACCCCCTCAAACCCTCTTGCCAAAGAAGTCAGTGTGGAGAAGCTAGCTACAAGGAGGAGGGAGATCGATGCTCATGCTCCCTTTCTGAAGTCCAGTCAGAAGTTAGAACCCCAGGTGAGTTGGACTTTAACTCCTGGGAGAACAGTCAGTGGGTATCTTCTCCTCTCTCCCTCCTCCCAAATAGCTCATGTATTGCCCGAGTGAGTCCCTAACACCTTGCATCTGAGGATCTCCTCAGTCCCCAGGCACCTCTAAGTCCTCCCTCAGACTTTTGCCAAGGTCCTCATTCCCCAAATGGAGGAAGAGAGTAATTCAGGAGAACAGAGAAAAGGCCCTGGGAGACAAGGGAGGGATACTCCCAAGCATAAAGGGCTATTGTGTGGTAATCAATTTAAAATGTCATTTCTTTTTGGCAGTGGTCCCTGGCACACACCATACTGAAGTTTACTGCTAAGTGTGGTTATGCTTTGGAACTTTATTGGGCATAGATGAGAGAGACCAGGGGCAGCATCCATTGGGCACCCCCACCCCTCACCTGCCTCTGCCTGCTAGTAATGCTGCAGCAGCAGGGACACCGATAGGACTGGGAGATAAAGATGTTTGTAAACAAACTCCTCCCCATGTGAGTGATCAGAAGGTTGTAGCCTTGTAAAGAAAGTTCTTCTAGATGGCTCCCAACATTCTCACAACCGGTTTGTGCATGATCACCCTATTCAAATAATAGACCATGTGATGGTCTTGAGCTTCTCTAGTATAAAAAGAACTCCCCCCCTCATAATGACATTTCCTTCCAACCCCTTACTAGGAATATAAGAAAAGTCCATGCAGTGCTGAAAGGGTGGGTGTTGTGAAAATGTTTCTAGCCATCTCGAAGAACCTTGTTTACAAGTCAGCAACCTTCTGTTGTTCTTCAAGTGGGTCCTCACAGACTGTTTGGGGCAGTAGGCGCAGCAGGGGGTGCTGANAATGGACTGAGGAGCCTGAGAGGACTCGGGGGGTCTCAGTGGTCTTGCTTCAGTTCAAAAGTCTTCCCAGTCCAGGCCCCTCAGACTGAGGACAGGTTGGTGTCCCCTGTGGGGCTGGGCAAGAGGTCCCTGTAGAGTGCCATGATGTCATGGAGCTCTGTCCGGCAGGGCCATTCTATTACAGATCAGGCCCAGAAAAGCACAGCAGCAGCAGCACTGGGACCAGGCTTGACCTAGAAACACAGGCGGGTTCAGAGCGGGAGCCAAGAGGTGACTCCCTGGAGTTTCAGAGCAAAGGCAGGAGGAGAGTGTTGGCCAAAAGAGGCTGCTCGCCATGGCTTTGCTGCAAGTGCAGGTGGACTGGCTCTAGTCAAGGGGATGTGTCCCTACTCCCTCTAGAAGATGCTCTCACCATCATGTTGTGTGGGGCTGTATGACAAGGCTGGAGCTGGCCAAGGCACTCCTCCCTGGAGAAAGACAATGGCTGACCAAATACTATCATTCATGTAATGAGGTTATCAAGGGCCAAGATTGTCTGTATTTGTGCTCAGTAGAAGGACAAGACCTTTTAATCTCCATCACTTCAACCAAGAGCCTTAGATTCCCCCCCTCCACCCCCCAGTTGCTTGAAGAGTATGGATTACCAGCCTGGATTTTCCAACTGAGGGGCCAAGTCTGTCTGCACTAGTGCTCCTCAGAAGAGCAACGTAATTTTATCTGAATGAACCATGTTTGTATGTAGCTGAGAACTGTAACTTCATTACATGAATGAGATTATTTGGTCAGTCATTGTCTGGCAGGTTTGGGACAGTGGTGAGAGTTCAATTGATCTGCATATTGACCTCCACAGGTCAATACTGTTCCAGAGACTGAAACATGAAAAGACAGCAAACTGTAGGCAAATTATGATAATGAAAATTATCATTATGATAATTATGATAATGAAAATTAACATTTAAATTTTCATTTTAATTATTGTAATAAGAAAAATGGCAAATAATAATGAAAACAAAAAGAAAAATGAATTTTTGTTTTTGAAATAATGGGGAAAAACTGAAAACCGTATTTCTGGCTATCGTTTTTTTGTTTTTACTCACGTTGGATAAAAGTTGGGGAGATTGTACCTGACACCCCCCATGGAGGACATTATGCATAGTCATACCAAATTTCAAAATGATTGGATAAAGGAGAACGATTTTAGAAGCAACTGAATGTTGTGATTTTAAGAAAAGCTTCACACACACTCCTGGCTACACTTTAAAAAAAATCTTCCATCCAATTTACATGACACCTGGGAAGATTATGGGAAATTTCAGATGTTACGAGATCACAGTCAACCACAGTCAACCACACTTAATCCCCCAGTGTGGCCAATGAGCCCTGAATGTCTGTTCAGCGGCATCGAGATGTTCACCACAGTCAATCACTGGTAGGGGCCAAGGCCAACCAAGGTTGTGGAACTTGAGAAGGGAGCAGGTCCAGAATCATGGTCAATGCAATCCCCACTTGGAAACGGCCAAAATTAACATCTGAACGGCAACCACCAGGCACGATCCCACAGAATGATCCCACACCGTGGCGAATGCACCAATGGGCAACAAACGGAACAAGGAGGGATATTTAAAGGGCACACTGCATCAGGGGAATGAGGTGGTGAGACAGGAAGAGAGAGTGGAGAGACAGGACAGCAATGGAGCATGAGGAGCAGTAGGAGCCGGAGTAACCTGCCCCATAGGGGGATACCAAACAGGGGACGGAGGCCGTCCACAAACGGGTAAGGAGACTACAACGGGACGGCCGGGGTGTGTGTGCAAGGGTAGCGGACAACCACGGAGGGAGGCGGTGGTGGCACAGGAGCCAGAAGACCCAGGATACACACTTAGATACCAGAAAGGGGGGCAGTGGGGAGTCCCGGAGACCCAGGACTTCATCAGGATCTGGGGGTCCCTGGAAAACCAGGTGGAGCTTGCTATAAACAAGCAAAATGAGCACGTATTTGACCTGATAGTGAGGAACATGTGGGAGGGCGGATACCAGAGGTCGGCAGCACAGTGCAAGTCCAAGACCAAGGAGCTAAAGAGGGGCTACAAGCACATAAAGGACAATAACCAGCAGTTTGGTCACGCAGTGCTTACCGCATACTATTATGATGCTTTAGACAGGATCCTCCACATGAATGGATCAATTTTTCCTCCCCAGCTGGTAGAGAGCGCTGTGGCACAGGGCCAGACATGGGAGGACCTCCCACCCCCGATGGCAGCACCAGGTGCACCCACAGACACCGATGGACCCGCACCCCAAGAGGAATGGCCCAGGACCTCGGGGTCCAGTAGGCCCCCATCATGATCAGGCATGGGGAGCCCACTACCACACTCGGGGTCAGGGTCCGACAATGATACGCTGGTCACCCTGAGCCAGTGGACACGAGAGGAGTATTCCAAGCAGAGCCCTATTGAGCAGCTGGCCATGGAGGGCTCAAAGATGGACATAGAAGGTAGGCACAGGGTGTGGAAGGCACAGGCCCTCCGAGGGAGCGGAGGGGTACAACAGGCAGGGAACCATACCAACCAACCCCCCCCTTCCTTACCACAGGAGTGACCAAGGGAGAGGAGGCAGCATTTGAGGGGGAACAGATCTCAGGAGTGGCGGAAGGTAAGTGAAAGGGAGAGCAGCAGCAGCAGCGGGTGGGGTGAGGTGAGCAGGCGGGGGGGTGGACCAACGGGCCAGCAGAGGGTGACGGCCCAAGGGGGAATGGATCGGCCCCCACGTACGGCTCCCAGGGGACCCCAGGGACCAGTGGCCAGAGCTGGTGGGCGGGGTGCCAAGGGTGACCACGAGGGAACAGGAGAGGGGTAAGCGGGTCACAAGTGCATGGAGGGAGGGGAAGGGACCTGACCACCGAAGGGGGAGGAATGGGCAGGCATCCCAGGCCCCACCCTAGTACCAGCCCGGGGGGGGCACATGTGCAGCTACTGGCTGCCCGACTGAAGTAACCGAACCCGTATCCCATAGATCCACTGCCCCGGCAGCCGGCCCAGGCCCAAGAGGGACCAGTGCCGGTTCCAGAGGATCTGGGAGCACAGGTCACGTGTGTGCCGCTGGCAGGAGGACCTGGAGGAGGAGATCATGAGGACCAGTGCGGAGCAGGAGGAAGCGATGATCCTCCATTGACAGGATGAATACGGCCACCAACAGGGCCATAGAGCAGGTGGAGGGACCGGACAGGCACCTCGTAGCAGAGATGCAGAAGGAGAGGTGGATGCAGAGATGGGACCACACACACCAGATGGAGCCGATACAGCAGTTGATGGACACCATCAACCGCCAGGCCACTGAACATTCCTGGAAGCTGAATTGGTCCTTCGAGATCAGCACCTCGCTGCTGCTAAATGTGGGCACTATGAGTGCCTAGATCATGGCAGCAAAACCCCCAGGTGCCATACTGGCTGCAGCCCCACATCCACCTGCCATCCTACCACTGGTGCCCATCCCTCAGCAGCAGCAGTAGCCCCAGCCACAGGACCCACGCATCCACCTCCCCATCCCACCAGGGCTAAGATGGCAACAGTCGCCCTGCCAGGTGCAGCATGTAGTCCCAGGCCTGGACCAGCCCCCAGCAGTGGCCACAGACAAGAGCCAGGAGCCTTTACAGAGCCAGGAACCGCTGGAGGGGAACACCAGTGCAGGCAAGGCCAGCTCGGAGAAGCCCATATGGTGACAGAGAAGCCCAAGAAGCAGGAGGGGCCAGGGGCAGTGGTAAAGGGAGGGGGAATTAGGGCATGGGGATCACTGTAAATACAATAAAGACATCTTTATTCATCATTAATTGATACACACCAGGGACCCTGAGATCAGCGGCTGTGACTTGGGCACTCCGAGGCACGGGTATAGCAGGAGTCCCACCCCATGGACCCCGGGAGTCTCAGTCCTGGGGCAACCGTGTTACATCCCCCGTAAGTGCTTCTCGGATCCACTTAGCATAATGGTACTCCCTGGGGTTTGCTACATTCACGTATAGCAGAATGGGGCCAGCTGGCCGCTGTGGCCTGGGATACCCAAGGGCCACTCCATCGGTCGATGTTGTGCAACACGCAGCAGGTACCGATTACCAGGGCGGAGGTCTTCACCGAGTAGTCCAGGCACCCGGCCAGGCACCTCCATCTTTGCTTGAGGGCACCGAAGGCCCTCTCAACCACGGTCCTCTCGGTGCACAGCCGATGATGCCACCATTAGGGTTGATGCGGCAGCAGCTTTTACCGCGCCGCAATTCCGTTCCACCATTTCAGAATTGCCTGCGCCACACCGTGACTTTTCTGCGGATATTCTGCTAATTCCGCCGGAATTCTGTAAATCGCGGAATTGCGGAAAAATTGCAGAAAAATTGCGGAAAACCGCTATTCCGCTATTTTGTGGTGCTGGCGGAATTGCGGAAATAGCAAAAATGTCATGTTTCCATGATTCCACTAAGTTGTGGAATTAAATAAGCAGAACCGCGGAATGAAACCGCGGAATGAAAGCCTCTGCCATGCCGTTCCACTAATTGCGGAAACACTGTTTCCGCCGGAAATAGCTACCGCTGCGATATTCCGCTACAGCCCTAGCGACCATAGTTGTACTCCAAAAGGACTGTGTTGCTGTTGGGTGCCTCATGGTGCCTGTGCTGTCCCTGGGGTGTTGAGTTCCTGCTCCCATGTCCCGCTCTGTTCCAGCCCTGGCCCCCTCCTGTTTTGTTGTCCATTGTTGGCCTCAGCCGCTCCCCTCCCCATGTTCTTCCTGCTGTCTGTTGGGCTGCCCAGTGTGGTGTTCCCCATCCCCCCTTGTGTGCCCCTGTGTGCCTCCCCCTTGCTCCCTTTCCCATTCAGCTGTGTGTGTGCTCGGCAGCGTGTGTGTGGTTTGTGTTCAGCTCTGTCCATGGCTTCCTTCTCCCTGTTGGGTGTGTGCAGCTCAGCTATTCACCTCCCTCTTCGTTTCCCTCACATGGGCGGTGCCTTGTGGTGCTTTTGGCTTCGTTTGCCCTCAGTCGGCGATGTCTGTGTCCCACCCCACCCTGGTGGCTTTTGGGGGTTCTTGCCCTGATCCAGGATTGGTGTCACATCTGTTATGCTGTCCCAGATCATGGTCTGGCTGTCTGTATCCTTGCTGTGGTCCTGTTCCCGTCAGGTCTGTTGGGGGCCTGTTGGAACCATGGGTCGGGGTTGGGTGACTAGCTACTAGGGATGGGTGAACGCGGTTCGGAAGTTTGGAGTTTGGACCAAACTCGGTCTGTTTGGTCGACCTAACTGAACTTCCAAACCAAACTCAAATTTCAAACCGAACCGAATTTCCGAACTCGAATTTTAAACCGAACCGAATTTCCGAACTCCGTTCTGTTCGCCCATTCCTACTAGCCACTGATGGGAATCCACTGTGATGACCTGGGAACATGTAACGTCTGATATTACCCTAAGTCACTCTACTAGCGTACCAATCCTGCCAGATTTCAGAAGGATTGGATAAAGTGTCCCGATGTTATAAGCTATTAACTTGAAAATACATTTCCAGCTGTAACATTTTACTTCTAAACATTCCATCCTGTTTAGAAGTAATTTGGCATAAACTTATTGCACACATTCCCTGTCATCACTGCCAAATTACAGGATGATTTGATAAAGGGACCCAATTTTATAAGCAACTGAATTTGTCCCCTTGAAGACCATTATTCAGATAAATAGCAGCACATGCAGTGCCAGTCAGAGACAGGCACCTGGCATGGCAGGGGAATGGAGGCTGTAGGAGATTGGATCTGGAGAAATCCAACAGACTGACAGACACATTCACTGGCCAATTACTGCATGCTTCCCGCTTTACAGGACCAATCGGTGGTGACTTCGAGGTAGGGCTAGGGAGCGGCCCTCAGGCAGGCATAGAAGGGACATAACTGGAACTTTGGGAATAGCATCGCAGCAAGCAGGCGACATAGTTTACTAGTGGTGGGACCCCGGGCCCATTACCGGCTACCGGATTTACCGGTTACCGGTTCTACGAAAACCGGATTCCCGGATTAAATCCGGTATGCCAGTACCGGATTTATTTCATTGGTTTCAATGGGGCGCTGTGTCCCCATTGAAACCAATGAAATAAATTAATTCCCTCCCCCTCCC
>QEPC01003269.1:1763820-1776380 GCA_003113815.1 Sphenodon punctatus
AAAAACTTTTTTGCTGGGGCAGTTTTTTTACATTGCAGCCATTTTTAAATGGCTGCACTGCAAGAAAAATCCGGTACCCCGGAATCCGGTACCCGGTCCGGATTACCGGGTCGAATCCGTTAATGCCGGTATGCCCGGTACCGGCATTATTGGATACCGGATTCTACTGGTTTCCCACCCCTATAGTTTACACATCCAGGATAACCAATTATCATCACAATCACATCCTGTGACAGAGGACATAAGAGAATCCCTATTGGCTCTTTCCTAAACAGATGCTTCTGACTTCCAAATAACAAGTGGGGGAGAAAGTTTGGGATGGTCATAGCACAGAATGAGGATATTTGGTTAATATTTCTGCTGGTCAATTGGCATCACAAAGCGATCTTATACCACAGTGATACGTAATAGAATCCCTGGCATAGGCTCCATCTCTACATATGCTGTTCAGGCATATACAATTGGGACCCTTTATCATATCTTTCTGATAGTTGGCAGAGATTATCCTGAAAATGTGAAATAAAGTCCTGCCAAATTTCATGTACTCGTCTCTGACTGGACTATAAACATGTTACAGTCAGACATACATATACAAGTTAATTGCTTATACCACCAGGACCCTTTATGAAATGCTTCTGAAATTTGGCATAGGCAGTAAACCCAGGGAGGAATATAAACTTTCCAAGATTCATGCACACTAGATGGGACATAAAGAAGTTACAGCCAGGAATATATATGCCTATTTTTGCAAAATAGTATAATTCAACTGCTTATAAAATCAGATTATTTTATCTAAACTTTCTGGAATTTGGTAAAAAATAATTCCATCCATTGGAGGCACAAGGCCTCCAGGTTTCATACAAGAATAATAAAATCAAAAAAAGTTAACGCTGAAAATAGGTTTTCCATTGAAACCAATGGAAATAAAAAATGAAAGCAAAAGTAAAAATGAAATGTTGATATTTATACAAACAAAAATGAAAGATTTAAACAACAAAAACAAAAAAATGAAAATGACATGGGTTCCTGGTGCACACCTCTACTGGGAAGCTCTCTGACATCAGCTGGTGAGCAAAACACAGAATTTCCCCGAGATGGGCTGCGCATCTATGTAGCACAACATGGTAAAAATGAAGCCAACCCGATGTTCATATCAAGCGTGGAAGTTTGATGTTATGTCTAAAGATGCCCCCCCGCCCCCCATCTCTTCCTATGTGCCTCTCCCCTTTGCCATCCCTTCCCTTTACCATCCTTGATTGTAAACCCCAGGGGGCAGGGGCCAGTCCCTTATCACAACTGTTCAGTGCACCAGGCACATTGTTGACACTATATAAATATTATCTTTGCCTGTTCTACTCCTCCTTCTTCTCTCCCTCTTACCCTGGTGTCCAGATTGTTTCCCTGTGCCTTTCTGTTTCAGAAACCAAGTTTAGACAGAGCAAGCTGTGATCCTTGTAAGAATGCCTGTTTGTCATCTTGGCAATAGCCCCGTTTTAAGACTATAAGCACTGCAGCAGCATGCTAGGGCCTCACGTCAGTTGATTGCGAGCTGCTGAAAGAGAAGGCACTCAAGGGAACCAGGCTCCAGCCGAGGAGCTGGCCATGGTGCTGACCTGGCTCAAGGCTGAGGGGGAGATAGGAGAGCCAGATGTAAAGGCTCAGAACAGGACTATAAGTAAGAGACTGCATTGTTTTGATTAAGGAAACAAACAAAAATTGGTGACGGGAACCTGGAATTTACTGAGTGTCATACTCCCCCATTCTCTATGCATTCTGGGTAGATTTCTCTCTCTCTAACAACCTCGCCATAGTTGTACTACAAAAGGACTAAGACTAAACAAAGTTCTGAAAACAGATTCCACCCACCACCACCCCGCCCCACACAATCACTTTCCAATATTTGATGGATAAGATATTCTTTACACATGATAGAGTTATACATTACAGGTATGTACAAATGGTGCATTGGCGGGGGGGGAGGTATATGATTTTTGTGTCATACTTTTGAAGTGTGAGACAAGGGGGGAAGAATGTCTAAAGTGTGATGTACTTTATGAAGAGCCCTGAATAAACCACAAAGCAAACCTAATTAGGGGCCCAATTTAAAAACGCATGGCTATTTAGGCATTATGCATTTAAGAATGTGCTTAAAATGAAGTATGTGCTTTAATGCTTGTTTTCATTGAGGCCTCTATTTGCATTTAGCCATTTTTGCACAATTGTTCTTCACCATTTTTTATTTTTTAAAGTAATGCTTTCCTGAAAGTTTAATACCCCAAGAACTTCAAGGGAAAAAATGAAGTGCAGCTCACGAGAATAATATAATACTCATGATGATTCATTGGCAAGTAATGAACTACGCAAAAGCTGTAGACAATTCAAAGTAACTCCTGAATGAGAATATTGCTTTTAAGTATGGTATTGAAATCTGAAAAGAAAAACACTTCTGGCAGTGGAGCATAAGGTTAATGTAGCCTCCGTCTGTCTCAGTCAAAGGGATTAAGAGTATCAGTCATTGTGTAAATGTACAATGTATGACTTAAAATAAGCACAGCAGAATTACAGCTGTAGATCCTCAAATTAAAAAAAATATTATCATTCTTTCTGCTGCACAAGCGTTGTAAAGAGAAATGTTTCTAGCCTAGGCTTTAAAACAATCTGTTGTAAAGATACGTGACTCGGAGTAAGGGGGGTTGGTATGGTCACCAGCCAACTGTATATAATATTGGGAACAGAATGTATAATCTTGGACATGTAGGCCTTTGAGGTCCCTTCTACAATTCTATGATTTATACTCCAAAAATACCTATCTCAAATCTCAATATTCTATTCTATTTATTAATACGTCCTTCAACACTGGGATATTTCAGCATTTTATAGTTATACATTATTGGACATTTTTACACACACGTTTAAACACAGAAGATTGAAAAATCTGGAACTTTCAAGTCCACAAGTAAGTTCGGATTCATTTTTCTCACACATACTGCCCTGATGGAGTTCCTGGATGCATTCTTCACACAAACACTGCCCTGAGGCAGCCTAAAGTAGCCACAGCTGTAGATGTGACAGGCTGCCATGGAAACCAAGTGACCACCGCTGCCTGGAGCAAAGCAGTTTACCAGAAGAACGTTTTACACACAAAAGTGCTGGGAGAAGTTCTATGCAGAAGTTCAAAGATCCAGATGTTTAAGATATGGGTGAGTGATTTAGACACACAAAGTTCAGGATGTAATAGCAAACATTCAGGAGAAATGTGTGTGTAAAAACACCTAATGTTATCCTCGCAACTTGTCTATGATGTAGGCAGGCCCAATGTTCACTGCGTTTTCCCCACGGCCACCAATGGGGAAAATGCAGTGAGCACAGGTCCCTGGATGTAGGGCAGCATTATCTCTTTTGATTTTGTTAGATCTGTCGGCAGCATTTGATACTGTTGACGACGAGATGTTGGTGACTCACCTGTGGGATCGAGCGGGGGTGGGTGGAATTGTTCTTGAATACTTCCTGCATAGGTGCCACAGTCCAAACTATGCACTCCACAGTACCTGTCAGCTTTCCCCCAGATTTTAGTTTAAAAATTGCTCTATCACATTTTTAATTTTTAGTGCCAGAAGCTGGGTTCCATTCTGGTTAAGGTGAAGCCCATCCTGTTTGTATAGGCTCCCTCCTCCACAGAAGGCTGCCCAGTTCCTGATAAATATAAAGCCTTCTTCCTTGCACCATTGTCTCATCCACGCATTCAGATGTTGGAGCTCTGCCTGCCTCTGGGGTCCTGCACGTGGAACAGGCAGCACTTCCAAGAAGGCTACCCTGGAGGTTCTGGATTTGAATCTACTACCTAGAAGCCTAAATTTGGCCTCCAGAACCTTTGTCCTACATCTACCTGTGTCATTGGTATCAACATGGACCATGACAGGTTCCTCCCCAGCACTCTCTAGGATTCTATCTATGTGTCATGTAAAGTCCGCTACCTTTGCACCAGGCAGGCAAGTTACCATGCGGTCCTCACAGCCACCAGCAACCCAGCTATCTACATTTCTAATAATTGAATCCACAACTACCACAGCTGTCCTATTCCCACCCTTCTGGGCACTCACCCCTGGAGAAATATAATCAAAACGAAAAGAAAAAATGTCACCTGGAAGGCAGGTCCCAGCTAAGGGATTTCTTCCTGCCATTTCACGTTTGTGCTCTCCTCCCTGGAGACCTTGCCCCTCCAAAGCAGCACAGGGGCTGCCAGAGGAGGTGGGACTGTTCTACTATGTCCCTGAAGGACTCCTCTGTATACCTCTCTGTCTGCCTCAGGTCCTCCAGCTCGGCCACTCTAGCCACCAGAGACCGTACATGTTCTCTGAGAGCTAGGAGCACACATAAGACCTCTTCCCAACAGAAAGATAATCGTACATGTGGCAGTCAGTCCAAAAGACTGGGTAGCCCCCATCCCGCTGCTGGTCTTCTGTCTGCATCTTCTTGTTTAGTGAGATGTTAGACTTAATGCTAGTTATGTAAATAACTGCTAGTAAGTTAAATAACTACAAGGGATGGAAGCTAAGCTTCCTGGACTGGTACCCTCTCAGGATTAGTATCTTGGGGATTTAGCTGACCTTCAACACATGGAACTAAAGAGGTGATAAGACTGATTAGAACACTTAGGTGTATATGTGAATACAGTCACTCCTCTGTCTAGGGTGTTCCCTCCACAGGCAAACTGCTAGGCAAACTTCCTTGTTTGCTGTTCCTGTTCGCTGGTCTCCTGGGCCACCGGCTTCTGGGCTGTTGCTTGTCTGCTCTTCTTATATACTCTGGTGGCTTGGCCCCTGAGTCAGCAGATTTTAGCTCCGCCCTCTAATCAAGCCTGATTCACAGCAGCCTCCACACACAATAGGACAATCAGACAGTCAAACGCTCTGCTTCCTGATCACCCTGCCCAGAAACAACCCCTCTGAGCACACGGTCTGTCCATATAAATTACACACATAGAGAAAAATATATAAAACCTCTGAAATGTAACTTCAAAAATATGTGATTGACTTTGAGATTACAAGTTGTCTGAACCTATTGCTTTGCAACTCCTGAGGTTATTACTACTGAATTTCACAACTACCTCTGGCCCATCTTGCCTCATTGCATATATATAGAATAAAGTCACAGAACCATGTTGAGTGTTCTAGTGGCAATTGCTGGGCATCAGACTGACAGACAGAGTTATTGGGAAATCACAAACCTTTTAGGGAATCTGCAAGCTCTAAGCATTTCTAATCTTTTAATTTGCATGCATGCCACAAATTGCAGTGGAGAACAGCTTACAAAGAAACACAGCGGCATCTCTGTAAAACTGAATGCACAGAAAACCAAGGAGTTGAACAATGGGCCAAACTTTCCACAAGCAGAATACAGGTGATTTTTAATTTTGTAATATTTTTTTTGAGGTTGTGGGTTGCTTGTAGAATAATATAAGCATTTTAATGGCTCTTGCTATTTTTTGCATTTAATTTGATGTGACACGATATGACACATCAAACAGCACATCAGTCTGAATTTAGATCATTGTGTCAAAAATCGGACACACATATGGCAGGATATGTTGAACCGAGATATATTGCATTATCATCTTTGACAAAGGAGGGCTTAATATTTTCCTGACATGACTTGTCAGTTGCTAAGATATGTAGCATTATGACATGATACAATAGATCAAAATGAAAAGAGAGAGTGCTCAAATGATCCCTCTGTAAAAGGATTGGTTAGCCAACAAAGCATCACTTACTCCAGTGCCTAGCTCCTAAATACAGAGAAGTGAACTTAAGAACCCCCCTCAGCGCACACCTAAGCACAGTTGTATTCACTGGGTGTTCCAGAGCACAGAGGCTGCTTCCTTCAAGCACTGAAATGCCAAAGACAGCAGGTAACAATCAGAGAAATGTCACTCAACTGCCTCACACACATTCACTCCATTAAGCAGTGCTGGACATGCTGTAGTGTACGTTATGTGTTATCTAATGTGTAGGACTACCAGAAATTTCTGTGATTGTATAATATAAAAATTCCTGTATATCCCAATACGGAATATGTGAAATGTACAAAGTTGGTGTTCTTTTAATCTCTGACAAACTCTAAATATAATGGTTCAGACCTATTGAGTAAACGCTGTAAAGAAAATTAATATTTATGCATGTGATGGGTATTTGGGGGACTCCGGGAGTCAACATGAATTAATCCCATTGTTCTCATATCATTTTGCCTGTGTGACACCATTTTGAGACTTAAGTATATTCCAGTGACCCCAGGCAACAACAACAACAACATGCAAAGTATATCAAATATCAGTCTGCAGAGCAACCCCATCCACAGATGGCCTGGTCTGACATGAGTCCCAATGCACAGTCTGGGAACCTCAGACTTAATCATGCTGGCTCCAAGAGGGAAGAAAAGACAATAAGTTGCCAAACCAATTTATTGGGAAATCACAACAGCCTGATATGTTTGGCATAGAGGAAGCTGAAGTCTAAAGGAGGCAAGGAGTTGGAGTAAGCAACAAGCTGCGAAACTGAATCATCATGTAGTTCAGAGTTAGTGTACATAAAAATGAAGACATGGAAAGAAGGTTTTATGTAATTAGACTGTGTGTGTCCTTCCGTGTATATATTTGTCTCCATACGTGAACCAGTATTTGCCCCCCTTAACAACTTTTGATTCTGCTGGCCAATTTCAGCCAAAATTGACGGTGGGTCAGAAAACTCAAATGTAAGCAGGGAGCCAAAATGTCATCATAATAGGCATACCAAAAAGTGTAGGTATGGTCCCTTTTTTACCTTACAAATCTTACTGAATTACAGAAAGCCTCCTTAAATCCTTCATGTCAATTTCAACCCAACGTCTACACCCAGCTTGTACAATTTCACCAACCTTGTACCAGCCAGCCTTAATTCTCAAGGTAACCAAGCCAAGTACGTGGACCTGAGACTTCGCATCTTCATGAATGTTACACCCCTTCTCTCTCCCTCTGTTCCCCTTCCTTCGTCTCCCCTCCTCCCTCTGTCTCTCACATCGTAAGCCCTAGAGCAAGGACCGTGTCTATTCCATTACTTTTTAAAGTGCCAGGTACATTCCTTGCGCTATATAAATGCTTGCTGATAATAAATAAAATACTACTAATAAATAATAATAATAATAATAACAACAACATAGTACGAACCCCAGATTTCATAACAATTGGTGCAATCCAGCTCCATACAAGTCAGTGGAAGTTTAGCCATTGACTCTAATGCGTCCGATGACTTTGCATAGAAGGAAGGTATGTCCCCTTTTGTAGCTGAAATGGTTCTGTATGCAGATATCAATAACTGTCAGATATGTGGTCACCAAACTGAAAACTATCACTTACTGAGGGTAATGGTTTATTAACTGATGATTTAATCAAGTTATTGCATTAATATACTGCTTTGCACCATTTACTGTGTTGATGCATTCCATTTTCCTGTCCTTTCCATAGTTAAGGAAATCTCCTCTCTGCTCTCCTCCTCCAACCCTTCCACTTGTCCCCTTAATCCCATTCCTTCCCGCCTCCTCACCTCCATTACTCCCACTGTCACCCCTTCCTTCCTGCACATCATCAACCTCTCCCTCTCTACTGGCTCTTTCCCTTCTGCCTTCAAACATGCCACAGTCTCTCCTATTCTCAAAAAGTCCACTCTTGACCCCTCTGACCCTTCTAGCTATCGTCCTGTCTCACTCCTTCCTTTTGCTTCCAAGCTGCTTGAACGTGTTGTCTACTCCCGCTGCCTTGACTTCCTATCCTCCAACTCCTCCCTTGACCCCCTCCAATCTGGCTTCCGCCCCCTTCATTCTACTGAAACTGCTCTCGCTAAGATCACCAACGATCTTCTGGTGGCTAAATCTAAACGTCTCTATTCCATTCTTGTCCTCCTTGATCTCTCTGCTGCCTTCGATACTGTTGACCACTCACTCTTGCTGGATTCCCTTCACTCCCTTGGCTTTTGTGGCTCTGTCCATAACTGGTTCTCCTCCTACCTCTCTGACCGCTCCTTTAATGTGTCTCTCTCCAACTCCGCCTCCTCCTCCTTCCCCCTCTCAGTTGGTGTTCCTCAAGGCTCTGTTCTTGGCCCTCTCCTCTTCTCGATCTATACCTCATCCTTAGGCAAACTCATTGCCTCCCATGGCTTCCAATACCACCTCTATGCTGATGACACTCAACTCTATCTCTCTACTCCCTCTCTCTCTCCCTCTGTTCAAGCTCGTCTCATCAACTGTCTCTCTGACATCTCTACCTGGATGTCTCAACGTCAACTCAAACTCAACATGGCTAAAACTGAACTCCTTATCTTCCCCCCTCATCCTTCCTCTCCTTCCTCACTGTCAATAACTATTGATGGAGTCACCATCCTGCCTGTCCCCCAAGCCCGTAGCCTAGGCTTCATCTTTGACTCAGCCCTTTCTTTTAAACCCTACATTGACTCTGTTGCTAAATCCTGTCGCTTCTCCCTCCATAACATTGCTAAGATTCGCCCTTTTCTCTCTGTCTCGTCTGCCAAAACTCTTGTTCATGCTCTGGTCATCTCTCGCCTCGATTACTGTAACCTCCTTCTCACTGGCCTTCCCCGGTCTCACCTTTCTCCCCTCATCTCTGTCCAAAACTCTGCTGCCAGGGTCATCTACCTCGCCAGTCGCTTCGACCATGTGCAGCCCCTCCTCTCTTCGCTTCACTGGCTTCCCCTTCCTGAACGAATCCTGCACAAGCTCCTAGTCTTCACCTATAAAGCTCTTCACAACCTTGCTCCCCCCTACCTCTCTGCACTTATCGCCCTCCATACTCCAGCCCGTGCACTTCGCTCCTCCTCTGTCCCTTCTCTCACCCTTCCACGCCTTCCCTGCTCCCCTAAGCGCCTTCGTCCCTTCTCACTTGCTGCCCCCCATGCCTGGAACTCCCTCCCTGTCCACATCCGCCTTGCCCCCTCCCTTCATACCTTCAAATCTCTCCTTAAAACTCACCTCTTTCGCTCTGCTCTGTCTGACTCTTTATCCTGCTGAGCCACTATTCCTATACCTACGATCGGTTTACCCTTATCCTTGCAACATGGACCTGCCTGCTGTCATTCTCATCGTAACCAAGCCAAGTACGTGCACTTGAGACCTCGCATCTTCATGAATGTTAGACCCCTTGTCTCTCCCTCTGTTCCCCTTCCTAAGTCTCTCCCCCAGCTCCTGTCTCTCAGATTGTAAGCCCTAGGGGCAGGGACCGTGTCTATTTTATTACTTTGTAAAGTGCCAGGTACACTGCTGGGGCTATATAAATGTTTGTTAATAATAATAATAATAATAATACTCACTAGTGCTGTTTCCTTTCCGGTTTACTCCAGTTTCATGTTCATCTCAGTTTCCCATTGGATACCTGGTTCAAATATGTTAGATGCAGATTTGTTATTCGTATGGAAGTAAACTGGAAAATGCTGGAATAGAGAAAAACGGTCATGCTTTAACGGCAAAGCAGTATTAATTGGTATTTCAATTAACAAGTTAAACCAATTCAGTCTCTAGATTTTTTGGTTATTTGATGTGATTATGAAATTAATTATTTGTTTAAGCTCTAAGATCCCATTGACTTACATTGAGCATTGCCATCTTAGAAACCGAGACTTCATTAATTTTGGTGCTTATGCACAGAACTGCTCTTTTTATTTCTTCTTAAAAAAATTATTAGAGCATCCAGTCACTGTCAGATTTTAACAGTGATTTTCCCTCCATGGTATCACTTAGTCATTTGACTATTTCTAAATGAAACTGACCATTTTCTGTCTCAGGAGAACAATTTGTTGATGGTCCCTTGAAGTGACAGGAGAAAGAAAAGCACAGGGAGGGGTCACAGCTCTAGGTGATCAATTGTGGGACACTGGGTAATTTCAGACGTGATGGGCCGCCGGGGCCGCCATGCTGAATCATGCTCCGGTATCAGTTTCAGATCCTGGTCAGGAATCAGTCCGCCTGTCCTTTAGATGTGCCGGCCTGATACTGCCTGGGGATCGGGGAGGGGGCGGGGCTGTGCGGCATGATGTGCGGCCACCCGCTCTCCAAGAGACAGGTGGGCGCAGTGGCCAATCTGGCCACTGCGCCAGATCCCAGACCAAGGCTGGGGCCACGATCTGGCCAGGCTGCAGGTAATAAATGTTACCTGCAGCCCATCCCGGACTGTGGCCAATCCAACCACGCTTGGGGTCCGATCTCACCATGCTTTCGGATCCCCGGGTGGCCGGAGGTCCAAAAGTGTGGTCAATGGGATTTTGCCAGGTATTCACTGGGGTGAGCATCTGGCGGAACTCCCTTTAGATGTTACAATACGAATGGCCACCATAGGGAATTCACTGTGGGAGACCGTGATAGTGTAATGTCTGAAATTACCCACTGTAACCTGGTGAGAAAATACTGGTACAAACACCTCTGCACTCATTAAGGGGCTGCCCTTGTGGGGACTGATAATCTTCGGAGGGAACTTTCATGGGCACCCACCCACTGGTGGGCATTCTGAGCATAGCTGGTTACTGCTTTTATCATGAGACCAGGAAGTAATTTTTCCTGGCTTCCTGCTCTGATTGGCTGATGGTAGCAGTGGGGTTCTTTTGCCTTCACTTCTGTGATTGTTGCTCTCAAGCTTTGGGTTGGTGTAAATAATGAGGCTGTTATGTTGCAAAGCTTGGTGAAATATAGTGCAATAGGAAAAGAGGAAATGAAACTTAAAGGCATCTCCATGAGAGATGTGGGAATGGAACCAGGCAATGATGGCATATATATCACCCATGCCGGCTTCGCGCCCCCAGTGGGAGAGAGGAAGCAGCACTGTTTGAGAAGTATCAGAATTTTCTCTCTTCCTCTAGACTATATTAGGTGTCTGATGGGTAGGTCCCAGTCATAGCGATGTTCTAGGACAGGTGGTGGGTTGTGGCCCAGAAAGGTATGGTAAATCCAACAAGTTGTCTCCAATGCTATGATGGCATCTGGATCTGCTGGTTACAAGAGAGAGGTTTCTTCCCAGATTGGTTCTTCCCATTCAATAAATATTTGTGGCCATTTAATCCCTTAACTGTGTTGTTGCCTTCTTCCATTGATACATCAACAATTGTTTATTTATTGCACCTAGCTGCTTCTGCTTATGTCCCAGGCCCTAAAAATCAGGGTTCATCAAGACAAATTGAGAATTCATCTATCACTTAATTGGGTCATCAAACGTAGGAGGGATTGAGAGAGAGTTGTTGAGGGCGGAGAGAGAGCAATATCAAAATGTGGGGAACCCCAGCTTGTGAATGCAAGCTGTTGTGTGGATTCCACTGATTGTCAGCCTATGGCAGGTCTAACCTGTGTGTCGAGCATTCTCTCAAGGCAGATATTCAAATCTGTCACTTAAACAATGTTGGCAGTGTTATTCCATGCATTCTTCTGCAGAACTGGCCTCTTCTTGCATATAATTTGCCAGTAATATTTTTTCCTCAGTGCCGTTACAAATAAGCCTTCCTAAAATATCAGGCTATGTTTTTATTTTATTTTATTTTGTTTTCTTTTTGTCTGAGAGAAAGCATCTCCAAGCTGTTCTGTGCACAAACTTGCATGAAAATAATTGCGTCAGATTCAATTCACACTTCCATACAGGACTCTGAAGGTGCCCATAAACAAACCATTTTGGGTCAATTATATTTCATAGGCTTGACACCCTATCCAAGCGATGCCCAACTATAAGCAAATGAATTAACCCCACTGGTGTCTGTGTTGTTCCTCCACGTCTTTTTATCCTGTCTGTCTATTCCTGATCTGCCGACAGGGTTGGCACAGAATTTCATAGCATAATGCCCTCGCTCTTGCTTCTCTTCTTTCTCTCAGGGCTGGACTACAGGCTTTCTCCTCCTAGAATCATAGGGCTGGAATGGAGCCAAAGCATCATCTACTCTAGAACTGAAATGAAGAGTGGATTTTGTATTCACAGATATTTTCATTTCCAGAAACCTATTCAAACAATATCTGCAACTAAAATGCAATATTTCCATATCAATTTATTTAAATGTTTTGTTTTTGTTAAATAAAATAATATATTATTAATTATTATTATTATGAACCAGCGGTGTACCTATTGCTGTACAATCAGTAGTTATAGACAGGCCCCTACCCCCAAGGGTCTTACAATCCAAAAGACCAGGGAGGGAGTTCAAAATTCTTTATTGTTTGCCATCAGGCCATAACAAAATCCATAAAAAGAAACAACACATCACAAATATACTCAACCATACATGTATATTCTAAAATAAAATATTATTCATTTAACACCTTACCACAGAAGCAAAATCTACCCCCCCCCCCTCGTCTCAACAAACCCCTAGCCTCTAATCTTCAAGGCATCCCTTGTTCTAATAAAAATTTGGCAGAATTTAGCCACTGCCCTTGTTCTCTCTGAGTCCTTGGGGTCCAAAAGTCTCGCCAGCAAAACCGCTGGGTGTCGATAAGCTCCTCCTTCTGCGGCAATATGGACATCCAACACCGCGGCTCTAGCTGCTGCAAGC
>QEPC01003269.1:1782498-1796275 GCA_003113815.1 Sphenodon punctatus
TGACCAGCCCCTGCACCATGCAGAACAGCTTTTCTGAATGCGACTTCGCAGACGCTATGAGGGCAGCAAATAACTCCTTCTTTGGGGATCTTCAGCTTGGAGAAAAGATGACTAAGAGGAGATATGACAGAGGTCTATAAATTAATGAGTGATGTGGAACTAGCAAACAAGGAACAGTTATTTACCCTCTCAGCTAGTACTAGAACTAGGGGACACTCCATGAAACTCATATTGACAAGTTTAAAACAAATAAAAGAAAATATTTTTTCACTTAGCGTATAATTGGGTTGTGGAATCTACTGCCAGAGTCTGTGGTAAGGGCCAGTACTATAGCCAAGTTTAAAAGAGGTTTGGATAAGTTTCTGGAAGATAGGTCCATTAGCAGGTATTAGCCAGACAGGATCAGGGAATATGATGAGAGCTGGGGGAAAACAACAGGGAATAGATCCCCCATTGGGACCTGTTGCGTTCTTCTTCCAAGCCACAGTGATTGACCACTGTCGGAGACAGGATGCTGGGTTAAACGCACCATTGGTCTGACCTAGTATGGTACTTCTTAGGTGTACATCAAAATGTATCCTTTGCCTATCTCAACAACCAAACAACTGGTGAGTGAACCCTACAAGCGGGTTGAAAATGAATATCCAAAGAGAACTGAATTTAAAAAATTCAGCTGCTTCAAATCCTATTTCATTGAAGAAGAGATGAACTATAGGGGTGTGCACCAGGCCCCCATGTCATTTTTAATTTCATTATTCAAAGGTATCAGTACCTGTGTTGGTACCATTGTCGGTACCGTGTCAAATGAATATTTTATTTTTGGTATCAGTATCAATCCCCGTGTGCAACTAATATATATCTAAACCTAAGTGAGAAAAGGGAAGGGAAAAGGAAAACTATCTATTATCTAATAAATTATCTCTATAACTATTCTAATCTAATATATAATATATATATACATCTATACCTATCTATATATAATGTACAGGAGGGAGAAGGGCAGAGAAAGGGAGAAAGTAAAATGTAAGGTATGAGGAAGAAAAAGTATTGGTGGTAATACAATGAGGGCTAGGGAGGATTTGTGTGTGTGTGCGCAAGCACCACAGTTCTGTAAACTCAACCTGACAAGCAGAGCTCTCACAGAATGGAGAGAAAAAGCCTGGCCCTACAATTATAAAGGATTGCAGTGCCCTCCCCTCAGAACCCCCCTAATTGGTTGTGAGAGACAGCAGGCACTGAGCAATCACAGTCCCATGGGCCTGCTGGGACCTGCTTGCACTACTCATTGGCCAGTGATACATCCATCAGATACTTCTGAGCTGCTTGCCCCTCCCAACATAGGCAGTTCAAGAGTTCAACCTTGTTTGTCTGCTCCCTCCTCCCCTCTCCATATTTTCCCTCCAAACCCCAACTGCCACAGCACTAATAATAATGACAACGATAATGACATTGTCATTTTTGTTATCATTTGTTATTCTCGGTTGTTGTTTTTGTTATTGCAACAAAAACAAAAAAGACAATTTTCATTATCGTTATTGTAATAACAAAAACAAGATGCACACTCCTAAGTAGTATTATCTGTTTTGGATATTTCACTTTAGTTATTTCATTTATTGTAGTTATTGCTTTGTTTGGTGCAAGAACACCTACTTACCAACATCTAAGGCTGTGCTCTACAGTAGTATGCTATACCTACCACGATTCATCTATCTAGAAAACCATGCGGGCAAGAAGCAACTTGATTTTTAGCAGTGGAGGTGATGAAAAGAAGAAGCATCAGCATTTTCTGGTTCTTTCCATGTTGACTTCTTTGAGTTACAGTATGGACAAAAAGTCCAAAAAAAATGTAGGAATGATGGTTTTGGAATGAATAAGAAGTCTTCCCTCAAAGATGGCAAAACAAAATTGGGAAGGAAGAAGGCAGTCTAGAGTCAACTGCAAGACCTCTAAGGCCCTTTTCAAACAGGCCGCGTTGGGCAGAGGGATGGGTGTGCGCCGGTGGTAGGTAGAGGTGGGTGTGCACCCGTTCCTGGCACCAGTTGCTCTGTGCGTGGGTGATAGGTGGAGGTGGGTGGAGATGGCTGGAGTGCGATAGCGCTCCCCACCCACTGGTGGCGGTGTTCCCGCAGACACCCCCAATTGCAACCTGCTGCATTCCTATGGACACCCCTCCTCCACCCACGCACATGCGCTAGGTGCCCGTTTGAAAAGGGCCTAAATCTCACTGCCTATTTCTTGGGTAGGTCAAAAGTATAGTTTAACACCCTGGCACTTTGCATATTCTCCTCCACAACTCCATTGTGACTCTTGGATCCTGACTATAGTTTATCCCATGACTTACGATATGAATGAACTCAGTCTCCTACTTCTTGACTTGACTCAGTCCTAACATTGGGTGCAGACTAGGGATGAAACACACAACTAATTTGCTACTTGTGAGTATTTCTTGCTATGTGAAGCACCGGGTCTCAGATATTATCGAGATCTGGTTCTCAGTGAGAAACATTTTTTAAAAAATCGTTGTACGTGTGCAAATAGCCACTGACCTTAACCAAAATGACAGCAATGGCATCAATGACATTTTGGTTAAGGGTGGTGGCCATTTTGAACATGCCTATTCTACCTGACCTGCTTTGGCACACTGTTTGTTCTTAATTACATATCCTCCTCTTGACGCTGCAATATGCTTTTTAAAATGTTTAGTTAGTACTTCTTTCATACCTAGTAATTTCAGTTTTTAATAGTTGTCTGATTAAGATTTGGGGGCAGAAGAATAGCACTGTGGTGATGTGGATTGTGACACAGGTTGTATTAGAATTCTGTGTCATGAAAGGAATAGAAAATAGGCCACCGAGAAGTTTGCAAGATGATAAAAGAAACAAAAAATAAATTTTAAATAGCAGCGTGAAGCACTTACCTTTTTCATTTTAATTTATGAATTATAAGTCCATCAATTTTCATGGGTTTTGTAAAAAAAAAAAAAATTAAAATGCAATTCTGGTTTGTTCCACCCCACACAGCTTATTTTAATAAGAAATGTTTTTTAAATTTTTTTAAAACTGCTGTACATGTGAAAATTGGCCACCAGGGCTGTTCTCGGCATGTGTGGCCCTTTGGTGCTGGCAGCATCAGCACCATTTTGGAAAAGGGCAGTCAGTCTGCACATGTGCAGACTGGCTGCCCTTTTCCAAAATGGTGCCAATGCTGTTGACACCGTTTTGTAAAAGAATATGCATATGCAGAATAGGGGTGTGCAATAAGTTTTTGTTATTATGATAATGAAAATGAAAATTTTCATTTTTGTTATTGTAACAACAAACAAAAAACCAGTAACAAAAACAAATACAGATTTTCATTTTTTGAGAAAATGGGGGAAATGAACATATTCCAGTGATATTTTTTTTTTGTTTCTTATTAACTTCTGATGAAACTTGGGGATATTGTACCTCCTATGAACGGTGCTAGGTTTACCAGTTTTCAAAAAGAGTGGATAAAGGGGACTGATTTTAAGAGCAATTGAATGTTGTAATTTTAAGAAAATCTGCATACACATTCCTGGATACAACTTCTTTATCTTCCATCTAATTTGCATAAAACCTGAGAATAATAGGTTTATCCCAAAGATTACCAACCATGCCAAATTACAGAAAGATTGGATAAAGTGTCCTGATGTTATAAGGCATTAACTTGAAAATGTGTTCCCAGCTGTAATATTTTTATATTCCATCCTGTTCACAAGACATCTGGCAGGAATGTATCCTACACCTTGCCTGTCATCTCTGCTAAACTAAAGGACAATTTGATAAAGGGCCCCAAATTTATAAGCAATTTAATTTGTCCCCTTTAAGACCATTATTCAGATAAATAGCAGCACAGGCAGTGCAGTCAGAGGCAGGCACCTGACTTTATATATTTCATATAAAGTTTCATCCATGTTAAATGGGAGACAAAGAAGTTACAGCCAGGAATATATATGCAGATTTCTGCAAAGTAACACAATTCAATGGCTTATAAAATCAGATTCCTTTATCCAAACTTTCTGAAATTTGGTACATTTCATCGAAATATAATGAGAAACAAAACATTTGCAGATGAACATTTGTTTTCCATTGAAACCAATGGAAAGCGAATACAAAAGCAAAAACTAAAACAAAATTTCAATATTTACAAAAACGAAAGATGTAAATAATGAAAACAAAAAGCAAAAATGAAAAATGACATGGGTCCCCAGTGCACACCTCTAGTCTATATTAGTAGTCTTCAATTTCAACCATAGGCAGACACGATTGATAGAGTTAAATTAAAAATTGCTGTGCAGGCACAAAAAGGGCCACCGGACCATTCTGTACATGCATTCCTATTCCCAAATCCACATGCATGCATGGCCCTGGTGGCAATTTAGCACATGTGCCATGATTTTGCATTCAAATAAACAGGAAAAAATGAAAACTAATGAAAGGAGACATATGTTTGCTTATTCATTCATTTTCAGAACATTGGTTGCTAAAATGAAAGGGGTTCCATTTGTTTTAGTAACTAATAAAAATTGAATGAATTGCACATCCCTACTCTTAAATGGTATGGCGCTATATAATTGAATGAACTTTGTACAGAATTACTGTTGTCCTCTCTGCTTCATAGACTATAAAAGATCTTACAGCTGTGAGTTTTTAAGTTGGCACTCCAATGCTGAACTGGTTGCTGCGCAGCCACAGTTTGAAATGGCTATTGGGTTTTTGCACCAGTTTCATTCTCTTTGAAAAGGACTTCATGTGTAATACTTTCCCTAGATTGGAATTTGTGAATATGAATACCTTCCATCATAAGGTTTTATTATGTTTCTTTAACCATTACATTTCTGATATTTGTTAGGCTCTGTGACTGATTGACTTGTTTTTAAGTCTGTGCTTTGTTCTTCAATATATACCAAGCCTCCCTTTAGAGTTTTCATATTAAATATATTATAGCTGCCATCCAGACATGAATCGGGTGGTAACATTTGTACCTCTGGGTAATGCCTGAAATTTCAGTTGCCTTGCTGGTTACTTGATCATTATCTGCATACTGAAATAGGCAACAACTACACAAAATTTTTAGTGATGGTGGCCAGACTCTGATCTGGCCACCATCACCACCTTTATTACCTCAAGATTAGACTACTGCAACACACTCTACATGGGGCTGCCCTTGGGGATGGTCCAACTACACGAACTGTTTAATGTTCGATCCATCTGTGATGGTCCAGGTACCACATTTCATAAGAGTGTTCCTATTTTTGCAAGTACCAACTGTGGCTTTATTGCCATCTTGAAGTGAGCCTGGCAAAAAGTACTTTAAGGGCATTGAATAATCATTAACCATAATTGACTGTACACTTGAGTGCCATCATTTATTTGATGCCCACTGTGGCCAAGAAGATTCAGCTAGGGATGAAACTCGGCCCTCCTCAGTTTTTACCGAACGTCCCAGCATTCAAACTCATTTTGCTGAACTCCAAGTGATCGAGGAATTGCCCCTGGCACTTGGAAGAATCCTTGATTTAGGAAAACAGGAAGGGGGAAGAGAGCAGCAGGGAAGAGGGCAGAAGGGGCAGGGAAGAGGGGCAGTGAATTGACCTATGCCGTGAATTGGATCAGGGCAGGTTGTCTATTCTGATTCTATTAGATCTGTCAGCTGCTTTTGATACCGTTGACCATGAGATGGTGGCTCGGCTGTGGGACCATACTTGGATGGGTGGAATTGTTCTTGAATGGTTCCGCTCATTCCTGGCCAGAAGAACTCAATGTGTGGTTGGTGGGGAATGTTCTTCATCTCCCCGGGACCTCATGTGTGAAGTTCTGCAGGGTTCTATTCTGTCCCCCCTCCTGTTCAACATGTATATGCAGCCTTTGGGACAGGTTGTGAGAGAGTTTGGCGTGCGTGCTCATCAGTACGCCAATGATACACAACTTTACCTCTCTTTTTCTGTAGACCCAGACCCAGCAGTCTCGGTGCTTACCCAGTGCCTGGTGGCTGTGGGGGACTGGATGAGGGCGGGCTGGCAGAGGTTGAATCCTGATAAGATGGAGGTGATGGTGGTGGGGAGGGCTGGGGCAGGGGTAGCTCCTGCCATAAACAGGATCTACCCCCCTTTGACCACATAGGTCCATAGTCTAGGGGTGCTCCTCGACACACAGCTCCACCTGGACTCCCTGGTGGAGGCAGTGGGTAGGGGAGCATTTCGCCAGGTACATCTGGTACAACGGTTGCGGCCATACGTCTCAGACTCTGATCTGGCCACCATCATCCATGCCTTTATTACCTCAAGATTAGACTACTGCAACACACTCTACATGGGGCTGCCCTTGGGGATGGTCCAGAGATCGTAGCTAGCACAGAATGCAGAGGCCGTCTCATAACAGGGATGGGTCGCCACAAGCACATTACACCTGTGCTCCATTCTCTGCACTGGCTGCCTGTGGTCTTTCAGACCCAATTCAAGGTGCTGGTAATGACCTTTAAAGCCCTAAATGGCCTGGTCCCTGACTTCCTGCAGGACCACCTCAGGCCCTGGGTCGCATTGCGTACCCTGCCGTCAGCTGTGGATGCCAGACTCGAAGTCCCCTGGGTTTCCCGGGGGGGCAACGATGAGGAGAGCGTTCTCAGTGGCTGTGCCTCAGCTGTGGAACTCCCTTCTGACGAAGGCCCACCTGGCCCCAGACCTCCCCTCTTTCCGAAGACAGTGTAAGACCTGGCTGTGGCTGTTCCACCAGGCCTTTGGGGAGGGAGATGGGGAGGGTGGGGGGTTTATTTTGTGTGCCCTTAGGATGTTTTTAGGAATTTTTAATTGTGTTTTTTTTTAATGTTTATGAATGTTTTACCTTGATGGTCTGTGTCTGTTGTGAGCTGCCACAAGCTGCTCTGTGAGCAGGAGGGTGCGGGGTAGAAGACCAAAGAATAAATAAACAAACAAACTCATCCAAGAGCCACAGGAGCCAGTACGTCACGGTAGAGTTGGGCCATTGTTCGAATGCAGTCTGCTCAATGTGAGCTGCTTTCTAATGTTCTCTTGGGGGATGCTGGGAAATGTAGTCCAGCATGCTCCAAGAAAGCTTAAAAACAGTGGCCATGGCTGGCTCTGCAGGAGTGTTTTGGACTACATTTCCCAGCATGCTCCTAAAGAGCATTACCAAGCATGCTCATTGCTCACAGAGACTGCATTCAAACAGTGGTCCCACTCTACAGAAGTGTACTGGCTCCAACAGTTTTCAGACGAATTTTCTGCTCTCCTTCCCTGCCTCATGCTGCCCTCTGTCTCCTACCTGCCCATCACGCCCTAGTACCTGCCTCCCTTCCCTCTCTTTCTGCCCCCTGCCCAAGTTCCAAGTAGACACCTGAGTTTCCAAGGAGTGGCTGTACATTTGGGCCCGATCCTTGGAAACTCAGAAATAATTGAGAATCATTTTTTTGCTATTCGGTACAGCCCTAGATTTAGGCCATGCTATTTTTGAGCTTCAGATACAGAAGCCTGGGTAGGAATCCATTTGATTTTTGTTATTGTAGCGATTGTGAGAAGAGGCAGAAAGAGCCTATATTTAAAATACAGGCCACATGTGGCGTATGTAATATCAACTCTGCTGAATTCACCTGGCATATCTTATTCAGCTCACATGGTGTTGATTGACAGAGACCCGGCACTCTGATTCATGCAGTTTAACTGTTAAGTCAGTGGCTAAAAAAAGGTTACCACCTTTCATGATTGGATCCAGATGAAGTTCCTGACTTTGCATATATTACCATGGTCTGGCTGGATGCTATCGCTAGACCATTATTGGTCTGAATGTCTCCTCTTCGGTTCATGGCTTCTCATGAATTGAGAGAGGGTCAAAGAAGTGGCCGTGCAGCAGACTAGAACTTTAAAAAGATCCCACAGAGGGAAGCAATAATCAACAAAGCTGAATCTGGAAATGAGATGTAAGTAGTTAATGGTGAAGATGTTTAACTACTGGATCAATAAGGGATGGGTGGCAAACTGAGTATACAACACAGTGTAATATCACAGAAAAGCACACCTGAATTTAGAAATGGAAACTATGTTCGTAAAACAATAATCTCTTCCACTGTAAAGACCAGCCAGCCAGTTAGGTAAGCTGCCGGGGAGCACCCACATCAGCCTCATCCCTACTCTCCTCCAAGCCAAACCCCAACCATGCCTACTTATTTCTTCCACCATGCCCAATTACACTGCTAGAGGGGAGTGGCGAGCTGTGCCACACCCACAGTGCAAACGTGCTGTGTAAATCCTATTTGGGGGCTGGGGCTTGCATGGTAGAAAAAGTGGTGTCTCATATGTGGGGCCAAGGAAGTTTAGGACTTTAAAGGTCAAAACCAGCACCTTGAATTGTGCCCGGAAAACTATAGGAAGCCAGTTAAGACCATAAAGCGCAGGTGTAATGCGCTTGCAGCAACCCACCCCGAAAAGAGCTGAGCTGATGCATTCTGCACTATCTGCAACTTAAAAACAGTCATCAAGGGTAGCCTCACATAGAGCACATTGAAGTAATCTAGCCTTGAAGTAATGAAGTCAAAGGCTGCTTTTAGACTATTGCGGCGGCGCCCGCACTTGTTTTTCAAAACTACCGGGAGGCGGGTTTACACGTGACACACCGCCGATTATGCACGTGTGGGCGCCACGCATCCATTTCCGTCCGCAAGCTGACCGGGTCACCGATCGAGGGTGGACATACGCGGCCGGAAATGGATGTGCGTCGCCAACACATGTGCATAATCGGCAGTGTCACGTGTAAACCCGCCTCCCAGTAGTTTTGAAAAACAAGCGCGGGCGCCGCCACGATCATCTAAAAATGGCCAAAGATGGTGGCCAGATCAGAAAGAAAGGGCTTCAGTCTTCTCACCAGATGGAGCTGAGGAAAAGTGCTCCTGGCCACTGCTGCAACTTGATGCTCCAAGCACAGTAAGGGGCCAGAAGCACTCCAAGGCTATGAAACCTGGGTAACCAGAGGGGGCTAGACCCCTACAATGAGAGGGGTCCCAATCCCCTCCAAGTCACAGGGTCAGTCAACCATAATCACTTCAGTCTTGTCTGGATTCAGCTTCAATCTACTCACCCTCATCCAGTCCCTAACAGCTGGCAGACATTGGGTTAGCACTGAAACTGCAGCAGGGAGACAAGTGTGGAGACACCACAGGGGAGGCCTCGAGGGGACGATAAGCAATCACCAGCTGCTGGGACCTCCTCGACAAGATCAAAACCACTCAAGAGCAATCCTGCACACCCCGGCCAAGTCCTACAGTCGTGTCAACAAAACCCTATGAACAACTGTAGTAAAGGCCACTGAAAGGCCTAACAAGATCAACAGAGAGCAATTCCCTTTGTCAATCTCCAGGCGTAGATCATTGTTCAAGGCCACAATCAGAGTCTTCGTGCTATACTCCAGATGAAAACCTGACTGAAATGCGTCCAGGATTCTGATATCAACATGAGCCTGAACCTGCTGGGCAACCACCCATTCAATAACCTTCCCTACAATAGCTGACCAGGGATTCAGCATCCAAATTAGCAGCCCAACACTAAAATAAAGCTGAATAAAATGCAGCCTGGGATAGTTAGCGAGATATTAGACCCCCAACGCAGCACTCCACCCTTATTTAGCCGAAGACTTAATCATATGCTCAGTTTTAGGTCTTTGATTAATTGACTTCAATAGGATTTAAGCGCATGATGAAGTGTCTTGCTGAACTGGGTCCTTACTAGACTAAAAAAAATGGCATGTAACAAACTGCAATCCGATTCACTAATCAGCAGCTGGTAATAATTACATTTTTAAAGTAACTTTAACAATCCTGATTACAGCAATCCTGTGGTATCTTCTAATATTAAGACCCTTTTTACACAGACACTCTAAACACCGATAAAATGGGTGTTACATTTTATTATACATGGTACAGGGCAACACTGCAGCCCTGCAACATGGGCCCTTTTCACACGAGAGGCGTCCACCCAGTTGTCGCTGGGTGGAAGCGTCTGTGTAAACACCACAGTGTTTACACAGACAGTGGAGTCATTGCTCCTGGGCGGTGGGTCCTCTAAATGCAACAATCCCACCTTGGTCTCCCACGCAGTCTGCAAGGCATGTTCCTGAAGCAATCCTACTCTTTTGGGTAGTTCAAGCAGCTCCCACGTCCTTTCTCGTCAGAGTCCAAGGGCAGACTGTCTGATGCTCTGTGCTGCCTCTGTATTTATGGCTGGTAGCCACACCCATCTACTTCCTCTAGGCTCTCATTGATCCAAGGAGTCACATGCTTGCTGTCTTGTAACTCCAGCTATTAGCTACTGCCTGCAGCTAACAAGCTTCTTCCCACTTGAGTGGTGCTTTCAGGGTCTAGTTACTTGTGACCAGAGGGAGCTGACTTAACTTCAGGCAGTCACTCTGTCACAGGCACATTTTAACACATGACCCTTGTTAATCTTTTTCTAACTGGATCCCCCTGCCCCCATAAAATGAAAGTAAAAGTCTCTGAAGCTTTAGGCTCTTTCTGCTTAGCATCAATTTGCTCAGAGTTCTTCCCAGGCTTGTCACCACCTCTCGGAAGAGTTTTTTTCTGTTTGCTTGTGGTTTTATAATTGTTCAATTTAGCTTGCAGGTCTCAAGGTCAACGTGAAGTCAGTTCAAGATTACTGAGATTTAGTTCCTTTCAAGCGAGATCATTTTTATTATTGATTTATTGATTGATTGATTGATTGATTCATTCAGGTGGAGGAGAGAAGGAAAGTAGTCAGTGTGTGTGTGTGTGTGTGTTTTTCCTATTGTGCTTTTTGTACCGGTGGAAGATAAACTAATTCTGTGGTCCAGGCAATCTGTCCACAAACTGCCAAAATGCCCATGTTTAATCAAGTTTCCAAACCTTCTTGATAGTTAGCTAAAATTTTTTTAGCTAACTGTTTGTTAAATCCTTCAGGCAAAAATGTGCCCAGAATTATATCAATTATAACCTCATCAGAATTCATCCACTCCTCTGCTACCGTGTATAGGAGAAAGCTGAGAACATAAAGAGTGGAGATAAATGGTGAGCAGTTAAGTGGAAAATAACCCTCTGTGGTGTATCTTGCGTTTATATTGATGCACTTCCACCTGCCTCCTATAACAGATGTAGTTGTCAGATATCTTGTATACGGATGAGGGATAAAGCAGGTATTTGGAACTGAACAATTATTTATTTATTTTTTACTAACAATAAAGATACTTGATTCTAACGGAATTTTTCATTTAAAAAAAAAAAAAAATAGAAATTGTTGGAGTTTTCCTGGTTATTTTTTGTGTTTAAGTTAAATATTTTCATTTGTAGAATTCATTCCAATTTTCAATCAGACCAGACAAATTTTTAAATTTTTTTGCAGGGGGTTGATCGGAATCTTTTCCAATTGGACACTCAGTCAAAATATAAAACTGTTCTGTTTTCTCAGAAAAGTCTGTGAAAATAGAACAGTTGTTTCAATCCAGCCCTAAAGCAAGGCAAGAACAAGGCTGGAATCCCAATTGTAGACAAGTTAAGTAGCCATGATGTTGTTAAGTAGCTGATAAGGCAGCGAAGCTGGCCCAGCAGTCAGAGGTCTGTGGCTACTAGAGAGCTGTGGGTTACATGATAATAATATTGGGTTTCTGGACAGCTTGGTGAGTAAAGATTTGACTACAGATATATAAAGGCACCAGCCAATTTTAGAATAATCAGCAGAACTATGAATTTAACAAAATTGCAAAATTAATCGGTCATTTTCAGTTGCATGACAAGCTAGGAAATGATAACCAAAGATGAGATTCACAGGTCATCATGCAGAAGACAAACTATTACATTCAACTGCTAACTTTCTTCCAGACTCTTGAGGGAACTACACAAAACAAGTCACAGAACCATATTAAAATAAAGAAAGATTTCTCTTTATACACAAAACCTATCCTTGTGAAGTTAATTAAAAGTGAGGCTGAAACCATGAAATTTTCCACAAACTGAATACTTGCTTTTGTTTCCAAAAGAGTCAAAAACAGCCCATCTTGAATGTTTTATTTTATATATTTTTTTTAATTTAATACCCTGCACCTCCTGCCATCAGGCAGCCCGGGGTGGCTTACAATATAAAGACACAACAAAGTTTGATGAAGTTTTTTTAGTTTGGACAAAATGTGGTTATTTTTTGGTTTGGGGTTTAGGCTTTTTTAATCCCTTTGTTTCCCACTATTATCTCCGCTCTTTTTCCGATTTTGCTAAAAAATAAATTTAAAAAGTGAAGAGAAAACAAAAAACAAAAAAAATGAAAAAAGCCACAAAACTGATTTATTTGTTCATCAGTTTTAAAAGCTGGCCAACTTACTTCCCCTTCTCTTCTTACATAAAAATCATTTAAACTTATCTAGCTATACATTTTGTAATATTGAAGACTCCTCATCATTGAGCAGCCTGTGCTCAGGGTTGGAACCATTTTTCTCCATTGTTTTGGTCTATTCTGCAGCTGAAACGAGTAGTTACATTGCTGCTCTCGAGATATTTTGCCATATCAGGAACCAGAATTAATTTCACGACTGTTTCCCCGATACTGCAACTTCTTGATTCCCACAATACTGCAAGATAAAGATACCATCCCAATTTACTGAAATTCTGCTTACCATTTGTACCATTCATTTACCGCTTTCCAATTTACTGATGGTACCATTTTACTTCCAGGTTTGTTGTTTCCACATTTCTGAGCCAACCACTGGGCAAATAGCCCTTCCTTTAACTTAATTGGAAGTGTTGTTCTATGTTGTTTCTTTTGCTTTGGAAAACTTTGCTTTGAAGACATTGGAATTATCTTTGCTGATGGTCAATTGTAGTCCAGCAGACCATGACAGTGACACTAAAGTAGCTGGAAGACAATTACATTTTCTGTATTTTATTTATTAATTTATTTATTTATACAAAAATGTGTATCCTTCATCCTCCTGCACACTGGCAGCTTGGAGCGGTGCACAACATAAATCAATAAAACCGTCTAACACACACAAAACATACATAATAAAATTTGGCAGCAGTTAAGGCAAAATAAAAGCCCTCCCTCCACCCTACCTATGCCCCTTCCCGAAGGCCTGGTGGAACAACCAGGTCTTACATTATCTATGGAAAGAGGGGAGGTTTGGGGACAGATGGGCCTCCAATGGGAGGGAGTTCCACAGCCAACATGCAGCCACCAAGAACACCCTCTCTGCCATTGCCACCTGGTATACCTGGGGGACTTTGAGTCGGGTGCACCCGGCCAACCGCAAGGGCCACAAAATGACCCGGGCTGGAGGCGGTCTCACAGGTAAGCAGGACCCAAGCCAGTTAGGGCTTTATAGGTCATAACCAACACCTTGAATTGGGCCCAGAAGAAAATAAGCAGCCAGTGCAGAGTACGGAGCACAGGTGTAATGTGCTTGTAGTGGCCCGTCCTCATTAGTGTCAGGGTCCGCTCCCGCAGCCCCCAGCACCACCCACTAGGGGCGGCAAAACCGGTAAATCCGGTATCCGATAATGCCGGTACCAGGCATACCGGCATTATCGGATTCGACCCGGTAAATCCGGTCCGGGTACCGGATTCCAGGTACCGGATTTTTTTACATTACAGTCATTTAAAAATGGCTGCAATGTAAAAACTTAAAGCCCCAAGTTAAAAAAAACAAACCCTCCCCGAGTCCAGGCTGTGGAAGTTCCCCGGAAGGCCTAGAGCGTCTCTGACACTGGCAGCCACAGCCGGCGCTGAGGCCGC
>QEPC01003269.1:1796375-1822920 GCA_003113815.1 Sphenodon punctatus
ATACCGGATTTAATCCGGGAATCCGGTTTTTAGAGAACCAGTAACCGGTAAATCTGGTAGCCGGTAATGGGCCCGGGGTCCCACCTCTACCACCCACAAAGAACTCCCGAGCAGCCGCACTCACCTCCGAGTGTGGCAGCAGAGCAGCCAGCCCCCTCCACTAGCAGAGACATAGACCCAGCAGTTGCTGAGAAACCACGACAGCTGGGAATGTTCGCACCGGCCCCCGACGCCATGCAAAGCATGGGGGCAGGGCCACAAGCGCCGCACCATTCAGCGCGGCTCCAAGAACGCACCGGGGGTGGGGCTTCCCCTTCAAATGCCGGCGCTGTGAAGCACACAGCGCTGGTGATCTGTGAGACTGCCCCCCCCCCATGCTGCGAGAGAGAAGGAAAGACAGACGGAGGCGTAGAGCTTGGCGAGTGACTTCCGTTTCCCCCCCTCCTTTCCCTTCGGGTGACTGTGTGGCGTGCTTCTTGGAGTGACTGAGTGTGAGTGTTCCCGTTTACCCCATTTTTTCCCTAATCCAGTGAGGGTGAGTGAGACCTTGGTGTGGGTGGAGGGTGAGGGGTGTGAGTCAGCCTTTTCCCCCTCTTGGGGCCCCCGGCTCCTTCCCTCCTCCGCTGTCCCAGTAAGCCTTGTCATACCCCTCGAACCTGGGACCCTTTCCCTTCCTTCCTTCACCTCGTGCACCAGCCTTCCTTCCCTGTGGGGTGATTGGGGAGTGTGTACGGTGGGTGGTGGGAGAGGAGAAGTGCCCCAGCATAGTGACCCGGCGCCCTATGATGATATAGGCCTAATCCCTCATGGATTTCAAGGGCCAACTAATATCCTGACAGGATTTCTCCACCCTCCAAGCCAGTCCGGGGAGCTGTGCTGGGCCCCCATATCCCAGGGTGTGTGCCTGGGGGTTTGGAAGCACCCAGGTCAGGGCTTGGGGTATCCTGTCCATGTCTACTCCCTCCCCCGTGACAATTAGGAGACGAGCCACCGCATTCTGCACCAGCTGCAACCTCCGAACCGTCACCAAGGGTAGCCCCACATAGAGCACGTTACAGTAGTCCAGTCAAGAGGTAATGAAAGCATGGATGATGCATGCTTTAAAAGTGCATACGTGGACTGTTGACATATTTAAAATGTTTTACCTCCCCCCAAAACTTGTGTAAACAAGTGCAACTGTTTATTGCATTAATTAGTATTAATCAGCAGCTGTAAAAAAATTTAAAATATTTAATTTCCCTTTTAATGTTATGTACTAAAATTATTTATTTTTAATAAATAAAAGGCCCCTTTTACTACAGAGTCTCTTATCTTGTTCCTGCAGACAGATAGGCTATAAACAACCTAATTCAGATGCTAATTATTTACCTGTGATTGCTGGAAAGGTCAATGCTAGTAGAAAAGGCGGCGGATTTTAAAAAGAAGAGTACGCCTTTGGATTATGTACCTGTTCAGGGTGGATATTGCAAAGGCATTCATCTGGGCAGAAAGGACTGGAAACTGGATGTTACATGTGCAGAGTGTGGAACTCATACTTCCCTTCTTCACAAGAGCTGGATACAATAATTACACCAAGTGTGCTAGAGTTTACATTCAGCAAATGAGAGGACTTAATGAAAGGCATCCAGAAGCGGACAAAGTGATGGAGGGTCATTTCACTTTGAGGAGGCAGAACAAAATATGGGCTGGTGTTTGGGCATATATGTTCATAGAACAAACACCTATGAAATCAGCCAGAAATAGAGGAGGGATGATGCATGGAAGAGGAATGACAGAACGCCAATGAGACCTGTGAATTTCGAGTCACCCAGTGTGCGGTGCAGTTGCATATGTGTTAAGCAGGGGTTGTAAGAAGCAGCAGTGAGCAACTCATTGACCTTTCTGATGCAAGAATGTCAAGAGTTTTTAAAGACTTCAGCAAGATCATTCAGTTTTTGCAAGACCACAATCCACTTCACTTCAGCCGCAACAGCTTGTAAATATTTTCACTGCAATAATGGATAGTGAGGAAAAGGTGGATATGGATAAAGCAGATGTGATTGGGCAGAAAATATAGGACAAACTAACCGGAAGTTCTTTCCAAAGTGTGACCATGCACAAATCTCAGCAAGCTGTAACTATGAGAGTGTTGAAGAAAGGAGTTATTGAAAATTAAAACTCGCCATGTAGACACACGCTTGCTAACCCAGAAAATGCTGTTGGCTCTCTCCACAGAGACTGAATTGCAGGGATCAGCAGACTACCTTAAATATGAGTTGTCCACATTGCCGTTTGACTTGTTTGATTTAAAAACACAGCTTATGGGGAAGGCTGAAAAGTCAACTCTAGCTAAAGTTATTGAAAGAGTACTAAGGGTACTAAGAGTACCGCAACAGCAACCAGTACTCCTACCATACCAGAGGGAATATCTTATGTTTTTGATGAAGGAGCACTACTGCACCTTCTTCCATGGCAAAAAGGAGGAACATATGAGGACGTTCTCATTCAGTATGGAACCTACATTGCACAGAAATATGGAAGACTAGCAGTTTTTGATGGGTATGAGACTGCCAGTTTTAAAGATATGGAGCATCTACGCTGGACAAAGAAATCATCAGTGACTGTAGAGTTTGTCGAGAAGTCAATAGTTGGACTGAGTAAAGGACCCTTTCTCTCAAACTACGAACACAAACAGTGCTTTGTGGACATGTTCGGGAGATACTTAAAAAACAAAGATGACACTGACACACTAAGTTAAAACTGTTGTAGAATTACCAGAAAGCAGACATGTGACAGTCATTGCTGATGATACAAACATACTAGTCCTTCTCTTGCATCATGGAAAAGGGAACATAGTGATGCGGTTCGCAACACACACAGGAAAAATACATGACATTAGTGCCATGCAACAAGCAGGAGGAGTGGAGGGATGCAAATTCTCCCTTTCGCTCACACGGTCAGTAGTTGGGATACAACCAGCTCTATATTCAGAAAGAGTAAAACGTCAATATTCCATCACCTTCTAAACTCCAAAACACCATCTGATGGGGCATCATTGTACAGCGAGAGAACAAGTCACTAAAGAACAACCGACTATGGTAGGGCGCAAAATAATGTCAGCTATATATAGAGGGAATGAAGAAAATCCAGACCTTGACAAACTGTGATATGAACTGTACATGAAGAAGAAAAAAAAGGAGCTTCACGTCTAACTCCAACTGTCGATGCTGCAGATTACCACTTGTGCAGGACACACATTACCGATGTGTGACATGGAAAACACTTGCAGTTAATGAACCAGATGCAAAAAAAAAAAAAATGGGGATGGCACCTTTTACATGGACAACTACAGCCCATAACTACAAAAAAAACACCCTGCACCAGAAAAATTACTAGACAATTCACTGCACCTGCAAAATCACCGTGGATGAACCATGCGGTAAACAATGTACATGCCGAAGTTATGGTCTTGTGTGCATAGTAGCTTGCAAGCACTGCAGTGGAATTAACTGCACAAACGCATCAACAATTGTTAGTGATGAGGAAGAGGAATAAGCAGTGACATTGTTCTTGATGTTCCAATGCACATGACCATTACTGTTATTTAGTTATTTTAAGCTTGTGAACAGTTATGATGATCACATCAAAACTTGGGAAACACTGAACAACACACATTTTGATGGGAGTAACATGATAAAAATGTTGAACCTCACATTTAAAAATTGATTGCATAAAAAGTTACATAAATTTTTTAAAATTGCATAGAAATATCTATTAAAATAAAAATTGCATAAATATTTGTATAAAATTGACAAACATTGGAATCATTTTTGTTTGGCCAGATCACTAGAGGTTAAGGCCCTTTACGTTCGGAAAAAAACGGATAACTTTTTTTCTCTTGATTTGTTGTTGGTAAACTTTGGGATATTTATTATAGAGGATTATCCCAGAAAAGTGCAAGTGGAAGAGTTTGTCTTCCATTTAGTTTACAGGTAGGTAAAGTATGAGAAATGGTCTACTGGACTATTGGTACTTACTAACAAGTTTATTTCTTTCTGTGCATCCTTTGCTTTATGAGGGTCATTCACCACCAAAGCCCAGTGATTTGTGTACACCAGTTTTTCATGAGGGTCTACAGTGTTATTTACTGTGGATAAATAATTCCATGATCGCAGTAAACAAAGGAAAGCTAAATGCATTCTCCTGATGGAGGCTGGCCTTCACCTTAAATAACTGTCTGAATCTTTGCCCTAACCTCCCAATAATTGCCTCCACCTTCCCCTTCCCCTCAGGGGGGCGGTGAACGGCGGAAGGCTCTTTGCTGCACCCGCTTTGAGGGGGCAGGGCAGCTAGGGAGGATTTTCCCATCTCGGGGCTGCAAGGAGCCCCCAGAGCGGGAAACAGAACCAGCCGCACGAGGCTGCAAATACCTGGCCGGGGTTGCTAGGCAACCCTGCCGGCAAGGATTGGGTCAGAGAGGCCACGTGGGTCACCCCCCCAGGGGTGTGTCCTGCGTCAGTTAGGGGATCTGTCTAGCTCTGGCCCCATTTGCGTCCCGAGCTCAAGAAATGGCACCCACCCATCCTGTCCCCTTGCACTGTGGTTTATCATCGGCCGCCATTGGGGCCAGGAAGGAATTTTTGCGGGAACCCTAATCTGGCCCAATAATGGGGTTCTTGTTTTTCGCCTTCCTCGCAGTGTCGGGTATTTGGCTAATTGGTTGTCTCCTAGACCTTTGAGTGTTGTTGTGTTCTGTTAAATCATTGTCGCACTCTGCAGGGGTCCAGTACTATAGGTTAGGATAGGATAGATAGGCCGTAAGTAAGAGTCATCTCCTTAAGAGAGGGGGAGGCCCACTCGCCGGAATGCAGGGTATGGCAAGTGGTGGGGCAGCCTCCCTGGGAGGGGCGTCGAGCGAGGGAGGTAGGGACAAGTATGGTTCCCCGTCAGCAAGCGCCCTCATCCTTACTCATGTTTGAGAGGTTATGGTCCCCCTCACCTGTGGCCAGGGTCATTGAGAGGGGGAGACAGTATGGACGTTTTTTGGGTGGTAAACAAGGGTACATCGCAACCACCCAGACGGTTCGTATTGTTATGGTTAGGTTTCAAGTACGGGACCCATATCGCATTAGGTGATTGCCCCCACCTGAGTTACGATTGTAATTGGTTTAAATAAAGAGTACGACCATTAAAATCTCAATAATGGTGTCCTGTCTCCTTTGGTGAGTCGGCAATGCTCTCTCTGCAAACTGCACTTTGTAAAATGGAGCTTTGGTGAGTATTCCTGGGAACTTTAATTTTACATTCAATATCATGTCACTTATCAGATCAGTTAGAATACAGTAAAGATTTCATCTCTTTTTGACTAATCCCAATAGAGTTAAAAAACAACCACCCAAAACAACTTCAGAAGATATTAATTCAATATCATCAAATGGCAATTACAATAGAAGAGTCTAATTTTAGCAAATGAGTTACTCACTGCAATTTTTCTCTCAGCTCTAACACAGAACTGAACTTTTTATAGCTTCTATGCAGATTCTGGAAGTTAGTGGCTGTGCCATTTAAGCTATAATACCGGTTTGTATCCCTGCACCACTCCAGAATAAAAGGGCTTTCACCTTGCCCATGCACTTCATCAGTAATTAAAGGGGTGGGGTATTAATTACATTTAGAGACCATGTTGACCTCCTCACATTTAATACAAAACCAGATTGACCCACCAGCTTCAGCTGCAAGCAACAAGAGCTAGTTTGCTCATTAGATGTCTCTTAGATGACTCCTAGATCAGGGGTGGCCAAACAGTTTGACCCAAGATCATTGAATAGCTTCATCCCATTAACTTCCAAAAGGTAAAAAGAGAGCAGAAGATAGCAAGGAAAACAGGAGACAGAAAGGATCAGCTAAATAAAAGCAGCAGCAACAGCAGGAGATGAAAGGAGATTCAATGTGGTGTTATGGACTAAATTCCTGTTATGTCAGAAAGGGACATGACAGCCCCCTTGCCCTGCCAGCTGAAATGGGTACCTAATTTAGTAACTGTGGGAAGTACCCACATTTTTTGGTACTATATCAGGTAGTCTTTGGACTACCTGATCACTGATTGGGTACCTAAATTATTGGTAAATTGGGATGCAAAACTGAAAAACTGGGTTGAAAACTCAAAAATCAGACTGGAAGTTGATGTGGGACTAGAACTTTGACATCCCAAGACATCAGGTACCCAAATCAGGCACCAATTCATACCCAAGGTTTTTGAGTCGATACAGGTACCAGAAATTTGATGGAAATACCTGTTTTGGCAGGTACTCGTTTCAACTCCACCCCACCCTCTTTCCAGTATGGCCCCACACCGTGAAGAGCATTGACATCATGACACACTGTAAAGAGAGGAATTACATCAGAATCCCTGCCCCACCAACACGTTCCTGTCCTTTCCAGGTGAAAGATTGAAATAAAGTTGTGACCCTAAACAGAACTTGAAGCTGAAGCCAAGCTAAGAGGCAGTCCAAAATGCAGAGTCTAACAACCAACTAGAAGATCAGTTGTGGAATGTAAGCCCTAGGTGCTTGGGGCAAAGTACCTGAAAACCCTTTGGTGAGAACTTTAGTGAGAAATGAAGCACAGACTGAAGAAGGACTGAGGACAGCTGAAGAAGAACTGAGAAAGGATTGAGACTGGAAGCAGGGACAGCATGCAAACCAGAACAGGCACACTCCAAACAGAAGCCTTAGAATTGTCCCACTCAGCTTCCCATTCCTGCTGAAATATTGAAAGGTGGCCAATTGGGGGAGCTGCAGGCATGGCAAGGGCTGATGATATGGAAATCTGCTGAAGTCCTATCCAGGGGTGAAATAAATAGCAGATTTGCATTGACAAATATTCACATTTTTGGACAGCACATAGCTGGATGAATTTTCACACCAAAATGAAAACTCACTAGGGCTGAAATTTGATTTCAACTTTTTCTCAGTTATCACAGAGAATAGAGATTCTCATCTCGTTTTAAAAGAGAAACGATAGAGAAAATTCACATCTCGACAATTCTTGGTTGGGAATCTTTTCTCAAATTTCCATTTACTGGATTGTTGTTTACTGTTGGGTTGCCGGTTGCAGAGTTACCGTTTACCGGGTTGTTGGTTACCAGGTTGCCTGTGATCCAAGTCCAATAACCAATAAACATGGCAACCAATAACTAATAAAAGTAGTAATAAACCAATAAACCAAAAGTCAAAAAACCAAACAACCAGTAAATATGGTAACGAACCAATAAACCATTAACAAATAAAAAACTAAGAAAAACCAATAACCTCCCCCCCAAATAACCAATAAACATGGAATTAAACCAATAACAAACACACACAGTAAATGGCAAATCACAGTCACCAGTAAACATGGCACATGGTAAATCACAATACTGATACAACCAGTAAACAGCAATAAACCCACGGTAACTGGTAAACACTGTAAATGATAAATGGCAACTTGCGGTAACCAATAAATTGACTTTTGTCCTAGAATTCAATTGGGGTTCGAAAAAGCTGCAAAATCGCAGCAGCAATTCTGGATTCCCATTGAAATTATCATGAGAATCAATTTTATTCTCATTTCAGCACTAATATTCACATATTTGTTAACAGCCTACTTTTTCCATTTTTTTCAGCCATGGTTGTTCGGATATTCAGTTATTCGAACAAATATTCCAACTGAAATTACCAAAACGAACAACAACAACAAAAAAACAGGAGGGAGGGAACAACCAAAAACCACAGTAGTGGTTGAGCATCAGTAGTGTTTAGTACCTGGGGATTTAAATACTAATGGGAAAATTCAACTACTACAGTATTTACCATGCATATTCATGGCAGCTCTCTGTCTATGTGAAAAAACCCCAAAAGCCAGTTCAATGCCCAGGGTTCCTGACATCCTGGGACAGTAAATACTCAGGAGCCAGCTATTCTGTCCCTGTTTTACACTCTTTCTAGATAGTGGCAGAGAGTAGCAAAGGACCAATCCAGGATGTCACCTAAAAGCACAGTTAGCTGTTGCATATTTACAGCACTGGCATTTCATTTCACTTAACATTTAATTTGCTTGGGTCCAGAAGCACTCCATGTTTTCACTGTCTCTTGACTGAATTAGGAAAGAACGCTCTTAATAAAAAGGTAGTTCATTAAAGGGAAATGTTCTCATTCCCACACTATTCAGCCTCTTGCTAAGCTATTACAGCACATTCAATTATAGATAGAGAGGCATGCTGCAAGATTAGCAGTTGCAGTACGCAGTAATAGTAGTATTTCCTATTCTTTTTACAGTATGTTGGTCTGGAGGTTATTATAGACTCTCTTTTTTTGTAAATGGGTAGTTATTTTAGTCCACAGCAAAGACAATTCTGCTCTATACTTTGTTTTTTGGAGATAAGACCTGTCTAAACTTCGGGAGAGATCAGAGTGCGTTATCTTAAGTTGGATTACTATTCTTTCAGGCTGAGACCAGATAAACAAAGCCCTTATATAACTTCAGGGCTGTTGTGATCAATTTGCTGGTGCACTACTCTGGGGACCATGCTGTTTTACCACCTTGATTGCAATGATAAATCCATCATTATGTTCAGCGTGGTGGAAACAGCTCCGAGCCTTGCCATTTGTGGCAAATCTCTTCTATGGCAGGCTCATAGTAAATCAGTCTAACCTGAGCTGACAATGATTGATTGTGAACAAAATGTCATGAACAATCAAATTCTCTGTTTTCGTTTTCTTTTCAAACTGAATAGACTTAACTCCCTAAGCCTAACAAAATTCAAAACGGAGCAAAATGGGATTTTAACCATACTTATTTTTTTTAATTGCCTGACCATATATTTCTAAAATCATATTGCACACAGAACCTATTTTTGTTGTCATTAGCAATCATAAAGATGCAAACTTTAATCCAATTAGAGAGCATGTGGGAGGCAGATTTATAAACCCCTTTTGGATGAGGACTGTCTTACTATTACTTTTTATATGGCCTGGCATAATTGAGTCCTTGTCTTGATTAGTGCCTCTGGGAGATTCTGTAACATAGGGTATTTTCAGACGTTACGAGATCACGCTCAACCACGGTGAATCCTCACATGGTGATCATGATCCCGTAACGTCTGTTGAGGAGAACAGAAGCTCCCCCCCAGATGTTCACCCCCGTGAATCACATTCAACAAGCAAACGGAGGTCCTGGCCGGACCATCTCCGTTTGCGTGTTGAATGTGATTCCCCCCCGTGATCAAGGGGACCGTAACGTCTGTCCCCCTACCACAGCCCGGAATCAGTGGTGGGATTCTGGGCCATGGTCAAGTCAGGCAGGCGCTGCGGCTGCATTGGCCGCAGCGTCCGCCCATCTCCCAAGAGAGCGGGCGGCCTAGGGAGTGGGGGGGGCGAGGCCGTGTGGCTGCACGTTGTGCCGCGCGGCCCTGCCCCCCTCTGGATTCCCCGCCGGGAGCGGCCAACACATCTGTTGGCCGTTACGTGCTGCCCCGGTGGGGAATCAGTAGGGTGTTTCCGTGGCAGGGCGAATTGAGCCCCGTGACGTCTGAAAATACCCATAGATAATAAGGATAATAAAATTATCATTATCTGATAGCAGTGGTTTTCAAGCTTTTTTGCCTGTGCGACTCCATTTTAAAAATTAAGTGTTATACGGTGATCTCAGACAGCACCAAAGACGTGCAAAAGATAGCAAATATCAATCAAGAGTTTGGTGCCAGCCACATATGGAATGCTTACACTTGAGGTCCCAATTTCCCAACTCACAGCTTAGAATTCACTGTCCTAAAAGATTTTCTATGCGACTTGTTTGCAAGTATCTGTGAAACCAATTCATGAAGGTCGAAGGAAACCTTCTAGATTCTTCTCAATATAGCCTAAAGGAGTATGGAGCAAACTGTAGAACTTGCTCATAAAAACAATGTTTTCTAAGCCTGAAAGAACTATGAAATTCCATAGTTGCTGTATGTAAAATGTGTATACTCATTTAGTCTGTTAGTTTATTTCAGTTATTTTGTTTTGGCAGCTATTCAGTTGTGATAGTTATAGTATTATTTTGGTTAATTCATTGTTTCATTTTGGTTGTTCTGGTTTACTTCATTTTTAAAAATTATTATTCATTATTTGATACTTCATTAACTTCAGTAGTATAAGTTAACTATAAATAGTAATAAATAGAGCTAAATGGTACTACTGAAGTTAATGAAGTATTGAATAATAAAGCAATCTGAAAAATTGAAATAAATTAAATATTACCTAAATGAATGTTTTGGCAAACAAAGTGGGAAGTGAAAATGACTTCCTAGTCATGTCTTTCAAACAATAATGAATATGCCAAATTTGATTAATTTGGTATTTTTTATGAATATTCATTTCAACCATCCATGTTTCACGTACACCTTTCGATGCAGTTGATGGCACTTAAACAATCTTTGGGTGAGACCATAAGAGACATTAACCCATACTGGCTGACCTTATCCCACATGTGATGCAGCTGAGCAATGGGTAGGGATGTGCAAACGTGGTTCAGAAGTTCGGAATTCAGACCGAACTCTGTCCGTTTGGACAACCGAACCGAACGACCGAACCAAACTTGATCCAAACTCTGAATGACCGAACAGTTCAGCCATGTTCGGGTGAGTTAGGATGAGTTCGGGTGGGAAAAACGTGACTGGAAGGCCCAGGGAAGGGGAAAGCAGCTGCAGAGCAGACTTCCTGGAATCAGGGGTGGAGAGGCTTGAAGTAGCAGCCAGCCTGCCCAATCACCATCCCTTTTCTCCTCAGATTACTGGCTTCGCAGTCTGCGATTGGCATGAGGCTAGGCTGCACAGAGCCAATGTGGCTTGTGGTAAGGCGGGCGCAGCAAGTAACAAAAGTCATTGCCCTCCCCCCTTCCAACATCTTCTGAGCTAGTAGCCACTGTTCCTGACAGCAGGTGTTTTCAGAAGTCTCCCTCTCCTAGCAGTTTGTGTTCCTAATCCATTGCCATCCTCCTCCTATTTCACCTAACCCACACATTTACCTCCCTAGTATCATTTCTTTAGATTAGATTAGATAGATTTAGGTGTTTTTATTTTTTTACCCATCCCTGTGTTCTTTCTCCCTCCCCTCCACTGAATCCTTCCCTCCTCCCTTTATATATTCCATCCCTGATTCCCTTCCCCTGTTTTGGGATTTATTTAGAGCAGGATTAGATGGATTTAGGTTTCATTTCAGTTTTGTACCCCTCCCTGTGTTGTTTGGTGTGAGCTGTCTGTGTCCCCCCACCCCCTATCCCTGTGGGTGTGTGGGTAGATAGATAGATAGATGTTAGCTTAGTTATAGAGATAGAGATAGTGTATAGTGATTCAGTTTTAATATTGTATAGTGTGTTTGTAGGACTAGGCCTTTGTAGATATTAGATAATATTCCATTTAGTTCCATAGGTTTTAGAATAGTTAATAGCAGTTAGAGTTAGTGTGTGTGTGTGTGTATATATATATAAAGATTACAAATTTGAATAAATAAAAATATAAAAACGATACCAATACCTAACTCCGCCGAACGTTTGGCCGAACCGAACGCTGCCGAACCAAATGACCGAATTCGAACTTGGTTCCCGAACCAAACGGCCGAATGACTGAACATCCGAACCGCGTTCTGTTCACACATCCCTAGCGATGGGTCTGCTGGAAAAATCTAGTGATGCATAGTGGACTACTGTTGTCCCATCCAAACTAATGTGGGGAGTAATGGACCTCCTCCCATCAGGCCGTTTTCATGAAGCTTCACCCTGTGGTGAGATCTGAAAGCAACATAGAACCATGACAGGAGTTAGTCATTTCTGTAACTCCACGTCACAGTAGGGAGTGGGATAATGAGCAGGCCAGCAGGGGTGGGGGGTTGGATCAGGACCAGGCACCTGCCCATGTGGATGTCTCCTCAGCCAACCCCCAGTTGTGTGTGGGTGGGGGGGTGGTAACCAGAGTTTGTGATGGTGGCCTGCCTATCTGGTCTCCCTGCAGGGGAGGTGAGGGGGGATAATTTGACCTGTTATCCACGCTGGCCCAAAGTGTGGTGCCTGCAGGTGGGGGATCAAGTTGGCCCTGTTTTGTGTGGTTTTATCCATAGAATACTGATAATAGCAGCCTATGTTTATTTTTTACTTAAGGCTAGGGGTGAAGCAAGCAGATAACTACTACTTGGGAGCATTTCTTCCTATGTCAAATATGTCCAATACTTGCTGAATTCTCAGCAAGGAACAGTGAAAAGAAAATAATTAATTGCACATGCACAAATGGCCACCATTTTGGTTAAGGTCAGCAGTCATTTTGCACATGCACAGTATTGTGGTTTTTTTCTTTTTTCCACCTTTGCCGGGAACTTGGCAAAGATATCCCAGTGTGTGATTTATTTATTTTATTTTATATTTATATCCAACTCAGGGCGGCTTTCAACAATCATAAATAATATGATAAAACATTTTTAAAAATTAACAACGAATACAATAGAAGCAGTAAAGAAATGTGCAAAAAAACAGAACCCCCCCTCCCCCAAACCTCAACCCTCCCCAAATGCCTGGTGGAAGACCCATGTCTTACACGGATGGTGGGAAGCGAGGAGAAGCAGGCGGAGATGGACACCCACGAGGAGTGTGTTCCACAGCACCGGCTCAGTCGCTGAGAAAACTAATGCAGATTAGAGAAGGATTAAATTCAACATTTAAGGTTGAATTTTCAAGATGTAAAATTGGTTTCATAAATCCCTGTGACCGGGGATTTATGAGACCAGTTTCACAAACTCGCAGATTAAAATGTGTTTTTAACGTTTAAAAAGATAAGGAAGTGCTTTAATCTGCATTTCTGCTCATGAAAACGTTGAAAGTGGTTTACTTTAAATTCTAAATCTGCGATAACACGCACTTCTAAACATTAAATCCAGATTAAATAAGAATGGTTTCAGTGCGCGATAAGAACTAATCAGCAATATTTTGTGCTTGTCTAAAAATGCCCAGAGAGAGAGAGAAGGGGGGGGAATAAGAATGTAAACAAAATGAGGTGTAACAGGGCAACCCAACTCTGATTGTTAGTTCTTGAAAGACTAGCCCCACAAACCACAGCCCACATCCAGTGTTTTTGATTAACAAAAAACAATGTGCATTCCCCGCCCCAAATGAATTTCTCACGTCTCCCTGTAGGCTTACAGACCACTTTCTGAGATGTAGTCTTGAACAGTCTGGGCTTCTCATTAAATGCTGACCTTAGAAATTGCAGGACCCAGGGTGAAGATAAAATGTGATGCCCCTAGTAACTCCATGCTCTCCCTTATGGCCTCAAACTGTTCAAATACAGTCATAAGAACATAAGTGCCATACTGGGTCAGACCAATGGTCCATCTAGCCCAGTATCCTGTCTCCAACAGTGGCCAATCGCAGTGGCTTGGGAGAAGCACCCCACAGGTCACAATGGGGGATCCATTCCCTGTTGTTTTCCCCCAGCTCCCGTCATGTTCCCTGATCCTCTCTGGCTAATAGCTGCTAATGGACTGATCTTCCAGAAACTTGTCCAAACCTCAGTTAAACTCAACTATAGTACTTCCCCTTACCACAGCTTCTGGCAGTAGATGCCACAACCCAATTATATGCAGAGTGAAAAAAAATATTTTCTTTTATTTCTTTTAAACTTGCTACTCATGAGCTTCACGGAGCGTCTCCTAGTTCTAGTACTAGCTGAGAAGGTAAATTACTGTTCCTTGTTTACTAGTTTCACACCACTCATGATTTTATAGACCTCTATAAGATCTCCTCTCTGTCGTCTCTTCTCCAAGCTGAAGAGTCCCAACCTACCAAGCCTCTCCTCATATGGGAGCCCTTCCATGCCCTTAATCATTTATGTTGCCCTTCTCTGTACATTTTCTAGTTCAGTTATGTCTTTTTTGAGATGGGGCGACCAGAACTGCACACAATATTCGAGGTGTGGTCACACCATTGATTTGTATAGAGGCATTATGACATCCTCAATTTTATTCTCTAGCCAATTCTGAATAATTCCTAACATTGTTTGCTTTTTTGACTGCTGCTGTGCACTGCGCTGTGGATTTCATTGTATTGTCCAAAACCACCCCAATATTCTTTCCCTGAGTGGTAACTCCTAGCTTAGTAACCAGCATTGCGTACACATAGTTTGGATTATTTTTCCCTACGTGCATCACTTTGCACTTGTTCACATTAAATCTCATTTGCCATTTAGATGCCCAGGCACCCAGTGTTGTAAGATCCTGTTGCAGTTCCTCACCGTCTGCTCGTGTTTTAACTACCTTGAATAACTTGGTGTCATCTGCAAATTTGATCACCTCACTCTTAACACCCTTTTCCAAATCATTAATGAATACATTAAACAGCACCGGTCCCAATACAGATCCCTGAGGCACACCACTTTTTACATCTCTCCATTGTGAAAACTGACCATTTAGTCCTACCCTTTGCTTTCTATCTTTTAACCAGTTTCTGATCCATAGTAAGACACTACCTTCTATCTCATGACTTTTTAATTTTCTCAAGAGTCTCTCATGAGGGACCGTATCAAATGATCTCTGAAAATCCAGTTACACTATATCTACCAGGTCTCCCTTGTCCACATGCTTATTTACACCCTCAAAGAATTCCAACAGCTTAGTGAGGCATGACTTACCTCTACTAAATCCATGTTGACTCTTCCCCATTAAGCCATGTTTGTCAACATGTCCTGTAATTCTGTCCTTAATTATGGTTTCCACCATTTTGCCTGGCACAGACATCAACCTTACTGGTCTGTAGTTTCCAGGATTGCCTCTGGATCCCTTTTTATTATTAATTTATTATTATTAGCAAGTATTTATATAGCACTAGCAATGTACCTGGTGCTTTACAAAGTAATTTAATAGACATAGTAAGCCCTAAGGCAGGGACCATATGAGAGACGGGGTGGGGGATAGAGGGAGAGACAAGGAGTGTAACATTCTCAAGGATGCGAGGTCCCAGGTGCATGTGCTTGGCTTGGTTACATTAAGAATGATGGCTGGTTTGTTAGCAGGAGACCCCCTCCCCTTCTCGAGGCAATGTACCCCAATAATCACCATTCCTCTACTACAGGGGGGGCATTAGCTTAATTACTTAAACTGAGGTTTCCCCATGTTCAAAAGGATCAGGCTGAGGACAGTACGTGCTACAGGCAGTTAATGTACCTTCCCCAAATAGAGAGAGAGAGAGAGAGAGAAAGAGAGATGTCCAATAACAACAAGATTATTGCTACACAAAAAGAAGTACAGCCCCGGTCTGGCTGGTGGGATTTCTAAAGGGGAAAATTACGAGCGGCGGCTGGAAAAGTGAAAGTAAGGTAGGCGAAGGGGGAGGGAATCCAGAAAAGGCTCAGCAAAGAGGGACACACAGAGAGAGAGAGAGAGAGAGAGAGAGGCGGGGGGGGGGAAGAACAGGCTTCCCCACCTGGCTGGAGAAGCTGGACCTGAAGTTACCTTTCCTAGCTTGTTGACAGATGACCCACGGATCCAGTGGCGTTCAGGGAATGGAAGGAGGAGGAGGGGCACACCAAAGTCTGGGAGAGCCCTTAACTTAGACACGTACAGACTAGCCGCACCTATCTAGGTCGAAAGATTTCTCAGAGGTTGAGGGGAAAACTAGGGGCAGTTATAGGGTACTGAACAAAGGATTTGGGGAGGATACGATGGGTTGTTTGGGGTACACAATGAGCTAACGAGGGGAGAAAACAAACTTTTACTTCCATCACAAAAAGGGCCATACAAGATGCATAAGATATCTTTTACACAGGGGGAATGAGTAAACAACAGTGGCTGGAGGGTAGTTAAGGATGAGACAAGGGGCCTAATGATTCGCTCCCTGGGACACAAAAGGCACAAGGGAACACCTGGATTTCTTCATTCCTGAGGGGGTGGGGGGGTTGCTGTTCCAAGTTCCAGTAATCGGTGCTCTACTGAATAAGAAGAATGCCTCTTAATGGCTCCATACTTTACTCTAGGCGTTTTCCTTTTTCCACTCTTCCCCCAGTTTCAGGCTGGTATTTCACATGAGCGACCTACTTTCTGCTGGGTTCCATGGTGTCTGGGCCCGATCCTTTTTTACAAGCCCCTCTTTGCTATGGGGGCTATCCTTTCAAGCTCCCCTTTTCCACGTTTGCAAGCCCTTGGTCACCAGTGAGGCCTGTCCCTTTAAGCTCTCCTGGTCCAAGTTTACTGGCCCTTGCTAATACGGGGGGGGGGGCGCGATACCAATTTTAGGGAAGACTGAGGCCATCATCAACAATTCCCCCCATTGTGGGCTTTTTAATCCATTAAAATGGCCCACACATAATTATAGGGAGCACTATAGGAGGTGCCACACTCGAACCATGACTTCCCAGTCCAATACTTTCTTTCACCACATGTAAAACACCAGCCCGCTTCTGGAAGACTATGACCAATGCAGTCAGGTGGAGCCTGCTTTTAAATTACCGGTAGACTAGAACCTCAATTCAACAAGAGTTTCCCCATTCTTGTGGGAAGGTATAGGATCCAATGGGAGGTGGGGGTGGAGCATACTGAATGCTGCTGGGAAAACCCCTATACAACTAAGGGGACTAAACAAAAAGAGACAGGAGGAAAAAGAAACTTACACTTACACAATTCAGACCAGGGTATATAAACCAATACAATAAAATCATTATCAATGAGATTACACAATAAGCTCAATAACCAATCTATATGAGAGGCAAATATCAAGGGGAGAAATCAATATACATTACAATCATAAACTCAATTATCAATAATACTACACACTACATTCAATAATTCACACATGAGGGCCCAATATCTACGGTAAAACTTAATATATATATGAGGGGAGGATACTTAGGGGGAGGGGAATCAATACACTTACAAACATTACAATATACACAATTAAAAGGTAAATTCTTCAATAGAATCAATATACACATATAGATATAGGTCCACCTGGGAGCTGCCTGTTACATGTACATTCTGGCTAGATTCACCTGGGCTTCCTTACTGCCACAGGCTGAACTAGTTTTAATTACATTCCTTGAGGGATCCTACAGGGGGATGGATCTCTTCTTTATTTTAGGTCCCTTGTTCCGAATTTTAATTCGCCACCCTCCAAAAGCCTGTGGCCATAAAAACCGAATTACCAATCTGTACCTGTAACAAAGAGCTCCATTCAATGGAACAATTCCATTCAGGTGTATCCTATTAGGCATAATAGTCCATTAGCTTCAGCTGCTGGAAGGAGCTGAGGCAACTTAGAGAGAGAAAAGTTTCTTTGTCTGGAAGCTGGAACAACTGCTGTGGCCGGGAGCTCTGGAGAGAAATGCGAAGTTCTTCTGCTCTTGGGCCAATGTTTATTGCTATGTGAAAAGTTCCGGGTGGCGGGGAGCCTTCAAAAAGGCTCTAGTTCCTTTTTGAAGGCTCCCCGACACCCGGACCTTTTCGCCTCTCTCATCCTCCCCGGCCACCTGGAACCTTTCATGGGGGGCAGCTAGGGAGAAAGGAAGAAGGTGGTTAGGGGAGCAGAGGAAGCATGGGAGGATGAGAGAGGTGACAGAGGAGAAGCGGAGTTCACGGACTGGACTACAGAGGGAAATTAGCACAGAGAGGTAGGGGGCCGGGGCCAGATGTCATTCATGCCACAGTTTAAGTATCGGTGTTACATTTGCCACCCTCCAGTCCTCAGGTACAGTGGCAGATTTTAATGACAGTTTACAAATTATTAACAGTAGGTCTGCGATTTCATATATGAGTTCCTTCAGAACTCTGGGGTGAATACCATCTGGCTCTGGTGACTTATTTGTATTCAGCTTGTCAATTTGCCCTAGAACATCCTCCACTGAACACCCACTCCATGAAGAGTGTCAGTAGCACTCTTCATGGGGGCCCTAAAGATGGATGTGTTTATTTATTTTATTTTTATTTTATTACATTTATATGCTGCCCCCTCATGCCAATGGCATCTAGGGGCAGCTTCCAACAAATATAAAACAATCTAAAACAACATAAAACCACATTCAAATCTAAAAAATTCCAGTATTAGTATTTAACAAATTTAAAACACACACCCCCCATACAAAAATTCAACCCTCCCTCTCCTCCCCCCCCCCCTTTGAAGGCCTGGGAGAACAGCCATGTCTTACAGGCCCAATAGAAGGTCAACAGACTTGGGGCTAGCCGTGCGTCCTCTGGGAGGGAGTTCCAAAACCTTATGCGGGCAACCTCCATGAAGGCACCCCCAGTGGACTAAAGGAGCCGTCCTGAGTCACAGAGGGTGAGGAAGTCCCTGGGATATCCAGGTCCAAGACCATACAGGCCTTATAGATCAGAGTCAACACCTTGAATCTGGCTTGGTACATTACAGGCAGCCAGTGCAGTGCACAGAGCACAGGTGTTATGTGCGCTCATCGGCCCGTCCCTGTTAAGACATGGGCTGCTGCATTCTGCACTAGCTGCAACCTCTGGGCCAGCATCAAGGGAATCCCCACGTAGAGTGCGTTACAGTAGTCCAGCCTTGACGTGATGAAGGCATGGATCAAGGTGGCCAGGTCGGTTCTGTAGATGTATGGGTGCAGCCTCCGTACCAGATACAGCTGGCAGAAAGCCACCTTCACCACCACATCTACCTGCTGATCTAGGCAGAGGTCTGCATCCAATAACACCCCTAGACTCCAAGGGCTGGATGTATATGTTAAACAATAAAGGAGACAGGATTGAACCTTGTGGAACGCCACAGTCCAGGGCCCAGAGGCTAGATGTTTCTGCCCCCAGGACAACCCGCTGGGTCATCCCTGAAAGGAATGACTGGAACCAGCTGACAGTGGTCCTATCCAGACCCCCCAGGTCATGCAACCATCTCAACAGCAGCCCATGGTCCACTGTATCAAATGCAACCAAGAGATCTAGCAGGACCAGTAATGTTGAACATTGTGTGTCCATCTCCTGGCGGAGATTATCCACCAAAGCCACCAACACTGTCTCCGTACCATAGCCGGGTCAAAACCCTGATTGAAAAGGGTCAAGAAAACCAATGCTGTCTAAGTGACCCTAGAACTGTAAGGCCACCGCCCATTCAATAACCTTCCCTAAAAAGGGGAGGTTAGAGACGGGTCAGTAACTGGCGAGTGCGTCCACATCCAAAGATGACTTCATCAACATGGGGCACACAACAGCCTCCTTGAGACCGGGGGGAAAACTCCCCTGCCAAAGGGAAACATTGATCACTCCCGCCAGCACTGGCCCCAATGTCTCCCTGGAGGCTTTCACCAACCAGGACGGGGAAGGATCTAATTCACACCTGGTAGCCCCAATCAACCCTAATCAACCCCAGGATATCCACAGCATCAGCTGGCATCACTTCCTGAAACTCATCCCAGAAAGATGGACCAGACGGAGCCCTCATCACCTCATGCTCCATTTCTACTATCTCTAATCCAGTGTCAAAGTTGCTCTGGATTTGAACGATCTTGTCTGCAAAGCAGATGGTAAACTTCTCACAACAGGCCTGGGACAAGTCCCTGTCCAAGTGGAGGGAGGCCAGACTGACCAGCCCCCGCACCACCCAGAACAGCTCCGCCAAAAAATTCCTTCTTTGCCACCCTCACAGTCTCAACATAGGACCGCAAATGGGCCCTATGAAGAAGTTAGTCGAATTCAGCGCGAGTCCGATGCCAGCGTCGCTCTGGTTGCCTGCCTTCCTGCTTCATACCCCACAGTCCCTCAGTAAATAAAGCGGCCCTGCGGTGTCGAGACAGGGGACGTCTTGGAGTCACCCTGCCAATAGACTCCCCAAACAAGATGTTCCAAGCCTGGATAAGTTCATCCATAGAGTGGCTGACAGGGTCTAGGGTTAAATCCCCCAGGGCCTCCTGGAACCGCTGAGGTTCCATCAGCCTCTGAGGGCGGACCATCCTAACTGGTACTTCTCCTTCTGGGGTGATGCACTGAGAGACTGGGAGGGAGTAGGGCCTCCAAACCCTGCCCCAGCGAAACCAGAGGCCACTGCACAACCCCTGGAACTGGAGAAAAGAGTGATGCCCAGGGCAATTGTCCCAGATTGCCCTGTGGTAAAGCCAGCCTTATTCTTATCAAATCCTACTGGCCAGTCAGCTCCAGGTTAACTCCTTACAATTCAGGACCCCTGAGTAAGCTCTTGGCCTCCTCTCATTTCTGCCTGCCTGGAGAAACATGGAGACCAACCTCATCCCCTGAGGCAGCTCTCTAAGCAATTCCTCTCTTTGGTGGACTTCCTTAGCTGGAAACTCCTGGTTTTTGCAGTTTTTTTATTCCTGCCTTCTGGCCCCTAAACTTTTATTGCCTTCTGCTGGGCTTTTTACCCCTTAATGGGCCTCCAGTGAGCATTGGCAGAATGCTGGCTAGCTAAAGCCAGATCCCTGCAAGAACGTACTCATGGTACCCTTCCATGCTAGTTTTTAAATGAAATGAGAATGCATTTCTACATGTAGGTACCCAAATAAGTGGTCTGATTTTCAAAGAGGCTGAGTACCCACAGGTAGGGATGGGAATTCCGGATCTACCGGTATCCAATAATGCCGGTATCGGGCGTACCGGCATTATCGGATTCGGGCTGGTAATCCGGCCCCCGGTACCGGATTTCAGTGTGCCGGTTTTTTACATTGCAGCCATTTAAAAATGGCTGCAATGTAAAAAAAATTAAAGCCCCAGCCAAACTGTTTTAAAACAAAAAAACCCTCCCCGAGTCCAGGCTGCGCGGGTGGAAGGGGGGACACCCCCCACCCACCCTGCCCAGCCTGGCTTTTTGTTGTAAAAAAGATAGAACAGCAACAGAGTGAGACCCCGAGGCGAGCCCCCCCCCCAGCACCAGCGGCCGCGGCGTCCCCGCAGCCGCAGGTAAGTATGACCCGATCCCTGGGGGGGGTGGGGGTGTTTAACACCCCCACCCCCCCCAGGGATCACCCCTACAGCGCGCTTGCCGCTTACCTTGGGGAGCTCCGGCGGCGGCGGGCGGCCCGGCGGCTTCAGCGCCGGCTGTGGCTGCCGGCGTCAGGACGCTGTAGGCCTTCCGGTGCACTTCCGGGTTTCACCGGAAGGCCTAGAACGTCCTGAAGCCGGCAGCCACAGCCGGCGCTGAAGCCTCCGGGCCGCCCGCCGCCGCCGGAGCTCCCCAAGGTAAGCGGCAAGCGCGCTGTAGGGGTGATCCCTGGGGGGGGTGGGGGTGTTAAACACCCCCACCCCCCCCAGGGATCGGGTCATACTTACCTGCGGCTGCGGGGACGCCGCGGCCGCTGGTGCTGGGGGGGGGGCTCGCCTCGGGGTCTCACTCTGTTGCTGTTCTATCTTTTTTACAACAAAAAGCCAGGCTGGGCAGGGTGGGTGGGGGGTGTCCCCCCTTCCACCCGCGCAGCCTGGGAGGGGGAGGGAATTTATTTTAATTTATTGCATTGGTTTCAATGGGGACACAGCGCCCCATTGAAACCAATGCAATAAATCCGGCACCGGTATACCGGATTTAATCCGGGAATCCGGTTTTTGTGAAACCGGTAACCGGTAAATCCGGTACCCGGTAATGGGTCCGGTGTCCCGCCCCTACCCACAGGTGCCACTGAAATCTCTATTTGGCTTAACTTCCGGCTAATATTGAATGGAATGTAGCTTTCTGTTAGGCTGTATTCTCACCTGCGGCAGTGGCATCAGAAGGGACAAGGAAAGATGTGGCAGCCCAGAGGAGCTGGCCGATGGGAAAAGAGCTAGTGAGAACGGGATCTGCTGTGGCTAATCTCGTGCAAAATACTGCCCTGACATGCGCGACAGAAGCCGCGGCAGATCCTCATTTGCACCGGCTCTTTTCCCATCAGCCAGCTCCTGCAGGCTGCCATGTTTTCCCTTGCCCCTCCCGCTGCTGCCACCACTGCCGCAGGTGAGAATACAGCCTAACTCACTTATTTTAACAAAAAAATTAAATAAAAACAACATTAAAACAAAATTGTTACGGTTACAAAGTCAAGAAATCAATAATTAAGAAATGACAGGATTAAAGTTACCAGTCCACTGTTCTGCTCCTTATGTCTACTCAACATGAAGCAGTCTTTAATTAAATGCTCACATAATAAAATAAGACACCAGATTTGTGTGGGATGATTTCAGAAGGAGTAAATGAAATGTCCAAATATTGCTTCTGTAGCTTAGAGAATGTATTTTATAGTTTTGACTGTTGAATGCTCAGAACCATGATGAAAAATACATAACCAATCTAATGATTACTTCCTTTTATATGTTTATTTAGAATATTGGACAAAAAAAAATTAAGGAAATTAAATTAAACTGGATATTTTTCAGATCAATTCAGTTTCTTATACACAGAGATCAGATGCATTGAAAGAGGTAATCAGCTTCTATGTGAGCTATTGCGTAGTAGACATATTTTCCAACTGAGACAAAAAATGCTCTATGCTCCTACATCTGAGAGGAGATGAGAGAAAAATAACCATAGACTATCAGATTATTATTTTTTATTTTCCTCTTTTCAATTTTCTAAATGAGTAATGTGAAACCGAGACACTGTTAGCACTCATTGGAGAGAGCATATTGAATCTGATTCTCATTTACAATGTAGCTACTACAGCTGAAACAGACAGCAAAATTATTAACAATGGATAATAATCACAATTCCAGATAGTTGATTGGTTAACCTGTCAGTGGCTGCAATCCCAAACTGGATCAGCATGGTTTGCTGGGTACCATGGGTCCTGCGTGGCACAATGTGCTCTCTATGGAAATGCATGTGGTTTGGGCAGGGCACACAGGGTATGGGATCGGCCCCACCATCTGTATACTGCATTGGTTAACTGGAATACCAAAATATTGAATATTAACTGCAGTATCAAAATATCAATGCTGGGTAACTGATTAGATAAAAGGACACAATGGAAAAAAAAAATAACCAACAGGTCAGAAAAGAGAAAGTTGCAATGATGATTGATGTTGTTGTTGTAGGGGTCACAATATAGTGGGGGTCTGGGGAAACCCTGCTACAGTGCCCCTAAACTAAACACACCCACACTCACCTTGTGCCACCTGCCAATGCCGAAGTCTCCAGCAGTAAGGAGGAGAAATACCAATATACCATTATATTTAATAATTTTAAAAGATAGCAGAAGGAAACACAATACAGACTGAAACCCATGACCCCTAGCATAGCAACAACAAAGTTTTCGCTACCCAGCCGCACCACAGCTGCCCCATAACAGCCTTACAAACAGCAGTCTAGTTTGCTGGGTATCATGCCATGTCTTTCCCTTGCTAGCTGAATAATTTTTTGTTGACCACAGCTTAAGGCCAACTAGGGCTGAAGCAAGAATGGATTTCCATTCTCACAATAATCGAGAACCATTACCGAGATCTTGGTGAGAATCTTGGCAATGTTTACCATTTACTGTTGAAATGGGATGCTAAAACATTACTCCACCAGGGTATATTGGCATTTAAGAGCTCTATACATTTGGGCTTTAGATAGACCCTCTTAATAAGGCTCAGCAGTTCTGCTTGGGGGCCAACTGTGCTCAGGGTCATAGGTTCTAGTCTGCCCAAGTCCTTTTCTATCACCTAGCTTAAACAGTTAGCAAGCATGCATGCACACAAAGTTTTCCCCATTTTTGAAAAATCCAAAACAGTATGAGTGTAATGTGAGAATAATTGTAATTGCTACCCAATTATGTAAAGAGGCCCGAGTGTGAGTAAAATAAGGTCTACCTTCTTTGTTCTTCAAATACTGCCATGCCATATCTGAGCACATTCCACTTAGATTTTGCCTGCCACAAGTTCTCCTCCAGTTTCCAATGGGTACGACTAGTCTTCATTTGCTGAAATATGCTGTTTTGCAATGTTACTGTGCCCTGCTAAACAGTTGTAGCATTGCACTCAGGAGACTGCATTTCCGTCATGGATGAAATTGTGCTAGTATAGCTACTTTATAAATAGTGGGGAAAGATGCTAGAAAATGTAAGCTATCATTTTATTTTTCAAGTCTTGAAACTTTGTGCTAAGCCTGCCAATTGCAACAAATGATGTGATGATTTTGTGATATGGACAAATGCCAGGTAGGGGAAAAGATGAGACCAAAAATTCACTGCAATTTTGAAATAATCAGCTGTCTTGAAAGGTGGGTGTCTGGTATATTAACCCCTTGCATACAATGCTGCACATTCCTAAAATCCAATATGCCCTTCATATTTTAACAGGCAGCATCAACATTTGCTGCTACTTCTTATACAAACTTTCTAGATCTTTGCTACATCTACGTTAAAGTAGCAAAAAATAAGTGGGGATGCAAGAAGCTATATGCACATGAAAAGCAACATACAGCGACATGTAGCCAAGTGCAAAGAATTGATAAATGCTTTCTAAATGTGTACACAAGAGTTGGATCTATCTCATTAATGACCTAGGTTCTTTTCCAAGCCTGTGAAAACTCTCAGGGGATGTCTTTAGACATAACAATGATCAGGTGTCAAAACCACTAAGCACATGTTAGGCCGTTGTGTTGTTGATGATGGCCTCAGTTTTCCCTAAAATGGGTACAACCCCCCCCCTTCTGCTGTATGACCAAGGGCCAACAAATTTGGACCTGGAGGGCTTAAAAGAACAGCCCCAAGATGTGGCCAAGAGCTGGCAAATGTGGGGAAAAGGGCTTGAGAGCATAGCTCCCCATTATGAGCAAGAGGGGGGCTTGTCAGACAGAGTAAGGATCGGACCCAGCCACCATGGAACCCAGCAGAAAGTAGGTCGTTCATGTGAAATACCAGCCTGAACCTGGGGGAAGAGAGGAAAAAGGAAAATGCCTAGATTAAAGTATGGGACCATTAAGAGGCATTCTTCCTATTCAGTAGAGCACCAATGACTGGAACTTGGAGCAGCAACCCCCCCCCCCAGTAATAAAGAAATCCAGGGGTTCCCTTTGTGTCCCAGGAAGACGATCGTTAGTCCTCTCCTCCCCTCCTTAACTACCCTCCAGCCACTGTTATTTACTCTGTGTCAAAGATATCTTATGCATCTTATATGGCCCTTTTTGTGATGGAAGTGGAAGTTGGATTTCTCCCCTCGTTAGCTCATTGTGTACCCCAAACGACCCATCATAGCCTCCCCAAATACTTTGTCCAGTACCCTATAACTGCACCTGGTTTTCCCAACAACCTCTGAGAAACCTTGGACCCCAGATACATGCAGGTCTCCCTGCATGTGTCTGGGCTAATGGATCCCCCAGACTTCGGCCTCCCCCCCCCCCCACACACACACATTTGGACCTCAACATCGCTGGATTCTGGGCTGATGATCATGCTCAATCAGCTAGGAGAGGTAAACTATAGGTCTAGTCTCTTGCTTTTTCTTCCCCTCTGCAGAGCCTAAACCCACCCACCCCCGTTACTTTCACTTTCCCAGCCGCAGTCTGTGTTTTCTTTGTAGCCTTTGTTTGTACCCCTGGACATTTGGGGAACCCCGGCTTAAGGCCATTGAGCTCATTCCCCCCTGAAGTTAAGGAATGGTAGATATTGGGTGGCTCTGTCCCCAGTAGCTATGAGGGGGAGGTGGTTCCTATCAACACAAGCTTACTTTCCCTTCACTCACATTCGTTTGCGTTTTTCCCTTCATGTACCTTCATGTATGTTATTGGAGCAATTCTCTCTCTCTCTCTCCTTTTGCATTCTCTTGCTCCCCCCTCACTGCGCCAACACCAGAACACCCCCTCACACACACTTTTTCCCTACAGTCCTCACAAGCCGCTTGTGTTTTCCCCTTGTTATATCCCATCAGCCAGACCGGGGCTGTGTTTCTCTGTGTTACATATATATCAATAAACATGTCATTATTGGACACCTGTCTCTCTCTCTCTCTCTCTCTTTCTATTTGGGGAGGGTACATAAACTGCCTGTAGCACGTACTGTCCTCAGCTTGATCCCTTGAACATGAGGGGACCCCCTATTTTGACTAATTTGGCTAACTCCCCTAAATTTAAAGAGAGCATATATTGGGGAACCAACCCCCCAATAATCTCACGTGGCAGGGGCTCTCATGTTAACAGTGTGTAAGCACCATAACAATCCCAATGCCAATTTAGCCACCCTTTGAACACACGACATGAACACCATTGTACCACAAGGACAATTTGCATGTTCTGGCTGAACACGTGGCCAATGTTGTGCCTAATGATATTAAATGATGTGCTAGCAGGGGCGGATTGGCCATTGAATGCACCGGGAGGATTCCCAGTGGGCTGGGGGCCAGTCACGCTGTCTCTTTAAAAATTATGCTTAACAAACAAACAAACAGAAATTGTTGGTCCTGACCCGTCGGGTTGCGTTGCATTGGGGGAGGGCTTACCTGACTCTCCCTCCTAGTAGCGCTGCGGGGACAGCGATCGGGCTGGGAGATAAGGCTGTTTGTTTACAAACACCTCCTGCCCATGTGCTGATCAGAAGGTTGCTACCTTGTAAAGAAGGTTCTTCGAGATGGCTCCCAACATTCTCACAACTGGGTTGTGC
>QEPC01003276.1:1119-15496 GCA_003113815.1 Sphenodon punctatus
AGGAGACTGCATGGCCTGGGTTGTTGGAAAATGAGAGGTAGAGCTGAGTGTCATCAGCATACTGATGACACTGCATGCCCTGAAACCCGCTCACAATCTCCCCTAACGGCTGCATATAGATGTTAAACAAGAGGGGGGACAGGATGGCACCCTTCAGGACTCCACATGTGAGGCCCCAGGGGGAAGATGTACACTCCCCCAAGACCACCTGGTGAGTTCTCCCGGCCAGGAATGAACAAAGCCAGTCCAAGACCGTTCCGCCAATTCTGGCATGGTCCCGCAGGCGAGTCACCAACACCTCATGATCAACTGTGTCAAACGCAGCTTAAAGGACTAGCAGGACCAGTAAGGTCTGACGACCCTGGTCCAACGCCAGATGGAGATCGTCAACCAAGGCTACCAAGACCGTCTCCGTACCGTACCCAGGCCAAAACCCAGACTGGGAGGGTTCAATGAAACTGGTGCAGTCCAGATGTTCCTGGAGCTGCCGTGCCACAGCCCGTTCAATAGCCTTCCCTAAAAAGGGAAGGTTAGAGACCGGACGATAACTGGCAGGAGCATCAGTGTCAAGAGATGGTTTCTTGATCAGGGGACTAACCACAGCCTCCTTTAGGCAATCAGGCACCCTGCCCTCCTGAAGGGAGGCACTAACTGCCCCAGCCAGCAACGGCTGTAACGTCTCCTGGCTAGCTTTCACCAGCTAGGACGGGCAAGGATCTTGCTCACAAGTAGTGGCATGAACAGATCCTGACAAGGACTCCACATTGGCAGGTGACACAATCTGAAACCGATCCCACAAAAAAGGACAGGACGGGGCATTCATGGCCCCAAGATGATCCTCTGAATAATTGTGGTGCAGAAATCATGGTGGATGCGAGTGATCTTATCTACAAAGATCTTCTTGATGCAGTTGAAAATTGGCTCTCTGTGCGAGGAATGATGGCTCCAGACCCATGATGGTGGGTCCTGAGACTAGAGTGGCAGTTTCTAGGTATTGGCCACAGCACTCACTGCCAGTAACATGACCCCAGAACCCTGATGGCGGGTCCTGGGTCTGGAGTGGCTGTTTCTTAATGTGGTGGAATGACATGGGCTCTGTGCGAGGAATGATGGCCCCAAACCCATGATGATGGGTCCTGGGGNCACTGCATGTGCTGCTATTTATCTGAATAATGGTCTTCAAGGGGACAACTTCAATTGCTTATACAATTAGGTCCCTGTATCAATTTTTGTCATCAGTAATGACAGGGAAGGTATGTGATACATTCCTTTCAAATGTCTTGTAAAAAGAATGGAATATAAAAATGTTACAGCTGGAAATGTATTTTCAAGTTAATGTCTTATTCCATCAGGACCCTTCATCCAATCATTATGAAAATGTGCAGGTGTGTTAAGCTTGTAAAGGGACATAATACTCATAGGTTACATGCAAATTGGATGGAAGATAAAGAAGTTGTAGCCATGAATGTGTATGGAGCTCTTCTTAAAATCACAACATTCAATTGCTTCTACAATTGGTTCCCTTTATCTAATTGTTTCAAAAATTAGCACACATAGTGCCCTCCATTGGGGGTACACCCTCCCCAAGTTTCATCAGAATTAAACATGAAACAAAAATGTTATAGATGGAAATACGTTTTTCATTTTTGCCCCTTTATTTTTTTAAAAAATGTTGTTTTCTTTCTATTTTCATTATTATTATTTGTCATTTTAATTATTGAAATACAGATAACAAAAATGACAATTTTTGTTATCGTTATTGTAATAACAAAAATAACATGCACACCCCTACACACAATATTCCAGGTGAGGTCGCACCATCGATTTGTATAGAGGCATTATGACATCCTCAGTTTTATTCTCTATCCCTTTGTAAATAACTTGTAACATAATGTTTGCTTTTTGACTTCTGTTGCACACTGGACTGAGGATTTCAGTGTATTGTCCACAATCACTCCCAGATCCTTTACCTGAGTGGTAACTCCTAGCTTAGTACCCAGCATTGTGTAGCCAAGTTTGGGTTATTTTTCCCTAAGTAAATCACTTTGTTTGCACTTGTCCACATTAAATCTCATCTGCCATTTAGATGCCCAGGCATCCAGTCTCATAAGATCCTGTTGCAGTTCTTCACAGTCTGCTCGTATTTTAACTACCTTGAATAACTTGGTGTCATCTCCAAATTTGATCACCTCGCTCTTAACACCCTTTTCCAGATCATTGATGAATACATTCATTAAACAGCACCGGTCCCAATACAGATCCATGGAGCACACCACTTTTTACATCTCTCCATTAAAAGTTCCGCAATAAAAGTTAAGGTGGAGAAGTAAAGTTTGACATTCGTGCTAATTCCCTCTCTTTCATTTCCAGTATTGTGTGAAGGGATTCATTCACATATCAGTCAGCTTTAACTGCTGCAGAGGGGAATAGGGGTGTTCTTCCCTTCAGGGGAATCCCCACTGCATGGTGAGGACAATGTATTGCTGATAAGAAAACCCCCCTCCAAAACCACATAACAATGAGACACCTATTAGCAGCCACAAGAGTACCAATGTTAAATGATGATGTCGGAAGGAACTTTTGAAGTGAGGAGAGAATGTGGCTTAGGGGGTATAGCGCATGCTTTGCATGTATAAGGTCCCAAGTTCAATCCCTGGCATCTCTGATTCAGGATCTCTGGTAGCATGCCTGGGTGAGGTCTCTGCTGGCGATCCTGGAGGGTGTCAGGTAGCATGCCTGAGTGAGGCCTCTGCTGGAGACCCTGAGAGCCATATTTGAAACTCTGCTGCCATTTCAGGTTGTGACAATACTGGACTAAGATGGACCATTGGTCTAACTCAGTTAGATAATGTCTTATATATCCTAACATGGAAACAATTAAAATGCAAACTCCTGCAGTCAGGAGAAGAGTCTCATGTGACATTGTGGGAATGCACCTTTTGTCTTCCATGAAGTACTCTGTAATCTTTCCCTGATTGTAAATGTTATCTTCATATTGAGATGACAGGATTGATTGACAGAAAGGGAAGCTTGCAAATCCAAATAAAAAAATAATAGGTTTCCCATAGAGGTGAATTGGAACAGCGGTTCCAGTTTCGCAGACTTTTTTGGTGAAAATGGAATAGCTATATATTTTTTGATCAGAATCCTGTCTGAGAATTAAAACGAAATAAACAAATCCATTGTGCATGGACAAAACAGCCGGGTAGCCATTTTGCACATGTGCAATGGATTTCTGTTTAAAATATAGATATATATTGTTTGATTCTGAAATATTGCCCATTCCACTTTTCGATTCGAATGAGTGAACTGGCTCAATCCAAATGAAAATAAGAGAACCAGAGAAATTCAGAATTCACCCCAGTTGCCAACAGTAAGTCTATGTTTTAGGCCCAGTCCCAGTGATACATTTCCTGAACAGTCTAAGCTTGTGTATGGAGCTGAAACAGGTAGCAATACCCACAATCTTGAGTACTGTATCAGGTGCCTGATAGGTTACCCAAGTGAACATTGGCCACCCGATTACCTGAAAATGCCATGTATTATCATTACCAAGTTACGCATTTACGGATTGGTACTAATAGGTAAACTGGTAAATAGGTAACGGAATTGGGACAAGAAGTCAAGAAATTGATCCTGGAGGTTGAAAATTGGGACAAAAATAATATTTTTGTATATTGGGTAGCCCTTCGGGCACTAATTGAAAACTGATTAATAGGGATGGGACTTTCGGTATTGCCGAGAACCAAAAGTACCCGATAATGGATATATCGGATTAATTCGATATCTCGGTTCTTTCTCAGTCTTGGCAGTATTGGATCTTTTACACTGGAAACCCACAATGTTAAAAATCTGATACCAATAGAACCAAGAACCAATAGGAGAACCAGTAGACAGAGATCTGATACCAATAAAAACCAAGAACTGAAATTTTACCCAGTTCCCACCCCTACTGATTAGTATCTGATATTATTCGGTTAAGTCAAGTACCGCAGTTTTGATGGGTTTACTAGGGATGTGCGAATGCGGTTTGGAAGTTCGGCGTTCGGACTGAACTCGACTAGTTCAGTCGGCCGAACCAAACTTCCGAACCAAACTCGAATTCGACTGAACTGTTCGGTCAAATCCAAACCAGTTTGGAAGGCCAAAACCAGCTTAAAACACTGATTTTGAATGTACAAACTTGGTTCAGAAGTTTGGAATTTGACCGAACTCGACTTGATTTTTGAACCGAACCAAACTGAATTTCTGAACTCAGTTCTGTTCACACATCCCTAGGGTTTACTATTTATTTATTTATTTATTTATTTAAACTTAGATGCTGCCTTTCCCAAATCGGTTCAGGGAGGCTTACAATTAGTAAAAGCCCTTAAAACACGCCCCCAAATTCCCTCTCCAGAAACCCTACTCGTAAGCCCCCCTCCAAAAACATCTCCATCCCCTTCCCCCAACCCCATATAACCTCCTGACCATCTCCAATCCCTAGCAGGTACACATTTCAGTTCTACTTATGNTCTCAGCTGACTTCCCCTCCCTGTCATGTTTTGCCTTCCAGTGACATTTTTGCCACCTGAACTCATCCAAACGCGATCCGAACTGGCTAAACTGTTAGGTCATTTCGACGTTCAGAATTGAGTTTGGTTCGGTCTGTTTGTGTTCGGATTCAGGTTCGGTCGTCCAAACAGGCCGAGTTCGGGCTGAACTCTGAACTTCCAAACTGCCTTCGCCCATCCCTAGCGGCGAGGATCCCAAGAACAGGACTCAATGCGGGAGGTATAGTAATGTTGTCTAGCAAGGGAGGCAGCAGAGGTAAGGGAGGAGAGACAGAATTTGAAGTGAAGGAAGTCAGCGTAAGAGTGGGATTTGTGACAAAGGCGCTCAGAAGCACGGGTGCAAGAACGGAGGTGGAGGATACTAGGAAAATTCTAAAATACTAAAGAGAAAATTCACTATTTCCTTTCAAATTTTGTTAAAGACCCCTCTGAGAAATTAGACAATCTAGGGAGAAGAGATAAAAAGGTTACTCTGAAGTCTCCTTTATTGTCAGACATATTGGTGTGAAACATTGGTCCACACAAACACAAATATGGGGATTCCCAGTCTATGGAGGGACATGGTGTTTCAGGAGGAAAACTCCCCCCCCCCCCAGAGATGGGCCCCAGATGTAAACTAGAAATAGAAATATATGTTTGCCATATGGGCTTGTGAAGCTTGCTATGCAGGGAGACCTGGCTCTTGAAAGAGAAGTTAAATTGAACTGAGCAAAAAAAATAATTCTGGTTTAATGGTTGAGTCAGTGTGTGTCCATCATGCATTGCTATATTAGCAGGGGGCCCACACTGCTATTTCATAGAGTCCCAAAATTCCTAGATTCAGCGCTGATCCCAAGGGAGAACAACTTTTTATTTTAAAATGGAAGCTGAAATCCTCACAATTTTATTAATATTAATTACCTGGACCATGAGTTAGAGAGGAGATCCCAGTTCAAGTCTCTCCTTAACCAGAAACTCACTGGGTTACCTTGGGCCATTCACAATATTCTCTCATCCTAACCTACCTCACAGGGTTGTTGTGATGATTTTTAAAAAAAAGTTGTGTTAATTAGTTCTATGTAAAGTGCTCCAAGTGCCATGGCAGTGGGGGTGCTATATAAAAATAAAAATGATTATTATTACTTAAACAGCACCAACAATGTGTCTAGCGCTAAACTGTTGTAANTTTGTTTGAAATCTTCCGGCAACTAGTTTCAGTGACCCCTAGTTCTAGTACTATTTGAGAGAGTAAATAACCGTTCCCTATCTACTCGTTCCACACCACTCAAGATTTTATAAACCTCAATCATATCCCCTCTCTTCTCTAAGCTGAAGAGACCCAGCTTCTCAAGCCTCTCTTTGTACGGAAGCTGTTCCATAATCTTTATCATTCTTGTTGCCCTTCTTTGTACCTTTTCTAGTTCAGCTATGTCTTTTTTGAGGTGGGGTAACCAGAACTGCACACAATTAGAGGTGTGCACCAGGGGCCCATGTCATTTTCCCTTTTGTTTTTTGTTTTCGTTATTTAAATATGTCATTTTTGTTTTCATAAATATCAATTTTTCATTTTTGTTTTTACTGTCATTTTTGTTTTCCATTGGTTTCAATGGGAAACACATTTTTGGCCATAACTTTTTTGTTTTTCACTATATTTGGCTGATGCGTTGCAGGATTGTACCTCCAATGGAAGGCATTAATGTGGCAACGTCTTAAAAGATTAGATAAAGGAATTCAATTTTATAAGCAGTTGAATTATATAATAGTTTGCAAAAACCTTCATATACATTCTTAGCTCTAACGACTTTGCCACACATTTAATGTAAATGAAACTTGGCAAGTTTATACCCCTTCCCATATTTACTATCTCTGACAACTGTCAGAAGAATTGGATAAAAGGTCCTGTTGGTATAAGGAATTAACTTATAAATGTATGTCTGACTGTAACAACTTTGTAGTCCAACCAGTGTACATGATATTTGGCAGGGATCTATAGCACACTATCATGATTATCTCTGCCAAATATCAGAAAGATGTGATAAAGGGTTCCAATTTTATATGCCTTCATTGCCGGCACAGCATATGCAGAGAAGGAGCCTATGTCAGGGATTCTCTTACGTGTCACTGTGGTATAAGTTCGGTTTGTGATGCCAATTGGCCAGCAGAAATGTCAACCAAATATCCTCATTCTGTGCTTTGACCATCCCAACATCTCTACATCACTTGTTACTGGGACGTCGGAAACATCTATTTAGGAAAGAGCCAATAGAGATTCTCTAATGTCCTCTGTCACAGTGCTGCAGGATGTTATCGTGATGATAATTGGTCAGCCTGGATGTGTAACCTATGTCTCCTGATTACTGGGATGCTATCCTGAAAGTCCCAGTTATCTTCCTTCTAGGCCCGCCTCAGGGCCGCCCCCTATGCCTGCCTCGAAGTCACTACTGATTGGTCCTGTAAAGCTGGAAGCATGCAGTAATTGGCCAGTGAATGTGTCTATCAGTCTTTTGGGTTTCTCCATATCCTCCCTCGTACAGCCTCTCTCTCTGCCCCCACCCCCCCATGCCAGGTGCCTGCCTCTGACTGGCACTGCATGTGCTGCTATTTATCTGAATAATGGTCTTCAAGGGGACAACTTCAATTGCTTATACAATTAGGTCCCTGTATCAATTTTTGTCATCAGTAATGACAGGGAAGGTATGTGATACATTCCTTTCAAATGTCTTGTAAAAAGAATGGAATATAAAAATGTTACAGCTGGAAATGTATTTTCAAGTTAATGTCTTATTCCATCAGGACCCTTCATCCAATCATTATGAAAATGTGCAGGTGTGTTAAGCTTGTAAAGGGACATAATACTCATAGGTTACATGCAAATTGGATGGAAGATAAAGAAGTTGTAGCCATGAATGTGTATGGAGCTCTTCTTAAAATCACAACATTCAATTGCTTCTACAATTGGTTCCCTTTATCTAATTGTTTCAAAAATTAGCACACATAGTGCCCTCCATTGGGGGTACACCCTCCCCAAGTTTCATCAGAATTAAACATGAAACAAAAATGTTATAGATGGAAATACGTTTTTCATTTTTGCCCCTTTATTTTTTTAAAAAATGTTGTTTTCTTTCTATTTTCATTATTATTATTTGTCATTTTAATTATTGAAATACAGATAACAAAAATGACAATTTTTGTTATCGTTATTGTAATAACAAAAATAACATGCACACCCCTACACACAATATTCCAGGTGAGGTCGCACCATCGATTTGTATAGAGGCATTATGACATCCTCAGTTTTATTCTCTATCCCTTTGTAAATAACTTGTAACATAATGTTTGCTTTTTGACTTCTGTTGCACACTGGACTGAGGATTTCAGTGTATTGTCCACAATCACTCCCAGATCCTTTACCTGAGTGGTAACTCCTAGCTTAGTACCCAGCATTGTGTAGCCAAGTTTGGGTTATTTTTCCCTAAGTAAATCACTTTGTTTGCACTTGTCCACATTAAATCTCATCTGCCATTTAGATGCCCAGGCATCCAGTCTCATAAGATCCTGTTGCAGTTCTTCACAGTCTGCTCGTATTTTAACTACCTTGAATAACTTGGTGTCATCTCCAAATTTGATCACCTCGCTCTTAACACCCTTTTCCAGATCATTGATGAATACATTCATTAAACAGCACCGGTCCCAATACAGATCCATGGAGCACACCACTTTTTACATCTCTCCATTAAAAGTTCCGCAATAAAAGTTAAGGTGGAGAAGTAAAGTTTGACATTCGTGCTAATTCCCTCTCTTTCATTTCCAGTATTGTGTGAAGGGATTCATTCACATATCAGTCAGCTTTAACTGCTGCAGAGGGGAATAGGGGTGTTCTTCCCTTCAGGGGAATCCCCACTGCATGGTGAGGACAATGTATTGCTGATAAGAAAACCCCCCTCCAAAACCACATAACAATGAGACACCTATTAGCAGCCACAAGAGTACCAATGTTAAATGATGATGTCGGAAGGAACTTTTGAAGTGAGGAGAGAATGTGGCTTAGGGGGTATAGCGCATGCTTTGCATGTATAAGGTCCCAAGTTCAATCCCTGGCATCTCTGATTCAGGATCTCTGGTAGCATGCCTGGGTGAGGTCTCTGCTGGCGATCCTGGAGGGTGTCAGGTAGCATGCCTGAGTGAGGCCTCTGCTGGAGACCCTGAGAGCCATATTTGAAACTCTGCTGCCATTTCAGGTTGTGACAATACTGGACTAAGATGGACCATTGGTCTAACTCAGTTAGATAATGTCTTATATATCCTAACATGGAAACAATTAAAATGCAAACTCCTGCAGTCAGGAGAAGAGTCTCATGTGACATTGTGGGAATGCACCTTTTGTCTTCCATGAAGTACTCTGTAATCTTTCCCTGATTGTAAATGTTATCTTCATATTGAGATGACAGGATTGATTGACAGAAAGGGAAGCTTGCAAATCCAAATAAAAAAATAATAGGTTTCCCATAGAGGTGAATTGGAACAGCGGTTCCAGTTTCGCAGACTTTTTTGGTGAAAATGGAATAGCTATATATTTTTTGATCAGAATCCTGTCTGAGAATTAAAACGAAATAAACAAATCCATTGTGCATGGACAAAACAGCCGGGTAGCCATTTTGCACATGTGCAATGGATTTCTGTTTAAAATATAGATATATATTGTTTGATTCTGAAATATTGCCCATTCCACTTTTCGATTCGAATGAGTGAACTGGCTCAATCCAAATGAAAATAAGAGAACCAGAGAAATTCAGAATTCACCCCAGTTGCCAACAGTAAGTCTATGTTTTAGGCCCAGTCCCAGTGATACATTTCCTGAACAGTCTAAGCTTGTGTATGGAGCTGAAACAGGTAGCAATACCCACAATCTTGAGTACTGTATCAGGTGCCTGATAGGTTACCCAAGTGAACATTGGCCACCCGATTACCTGAAAATGCCATGTATTATCATTACCAAGTTACGCATTTACGGATTGGTACTAATAGGTAAACTGGTAAATAGGTAACGGAATTGGGACAAGAAGTCAAGAAATTGATCCTGGAGGTTGAAAATTGGGACAAAAATAATATTTTTGTATATTGGGTAGCCCTTCGGGCACTAATTGAAAACTGATTAATAGGGATGGGACTTTCGGTATTGCCGAGAACCAAAAGTACCCGATAATGGATATATCGGATTAATTCGATATCTCGGTTCTTTCTCAGTCTTGGCAGTATTGGATCTTTTACACTGGAAACCCACAATGTTAAAAATCTGATACCAATAGAACCAAGAACCAATAGGAGAACCAGTAGACAGAGATCTGATACCAATAAAAACCAAGAACTGAAATTTTACCCAGTTCCCACCCCTACTGATTAGTATCTGATATTATTCAGTTAAGTCAAGTACCGCAGTTTTGATGGGTTTACTAGGGATGTGCGAATGCGGTTTGGAAGTTCGGCGTTCGGACTGAACTCGACTAGTTCAGTCGGCCGAACCAAACTTCCGAACCAAACTCGAATTCGACTGAACTGTTCGGTCAAATCCAAACCAGTTTGGAAGGCCAAAACCAGCTTAAAACACTGATTTTGAATGTACAAACTTGGTTCAGAAGTTTGGAATTTGACCGAACTCGACTTGATTTTTGAACCGAACCAAACTGAATTTCTGAACTCAGTTCTGTTCACACATCCCTAGGGTTTACTATTTATTTATTTATTTATTTATTTAAACTTAGATGCTGCCTTTCCCAAATCGGTTCAGGGAGGCTTACAATTAGTAAAAGCCCTTAAAACACGCCCCCAAATTCCCTCTCCAGAAACCCTACTCGTAAGCCCCCCTCCAAAAACATCTCCATCCCCTTCCCCCAACCCCATATAACCTCCTGACCATCTCCAATCCCTAGCAGGTACACATTTCAGTTCTACTTATGTAAGTTATAGGGTTGGGTTCCCCTCTCACAGGGTAAGGAAGCTGTTTCCTACTTTCTAGAATCCCCTGTATCCCACTTCTTTCACATGCTATGACCCGGGACCTGTTTTCACTGTATTTCCCCCATTGCTGCCAATGGGGAAAATGGAGTGAACACAGGTCCCTGGCCTGTGGCTTGTTCATCACCCAACCATACTGGCCACCTCCAGGTGGTTGGAATATTAAGAGATAGTGAGGCCGATCCCATGGCCCGCAGAACCCACTCGCACCCTCCTTTCTGCATGGCACAGTGTGCCTGCAATGGAGTTGCGCAAGCTCCCAGTGCAAGCGTGTGCATACGTGAGTGTGTACGGGATCTGAGGGGCATGGGACTGGCCCCATTGTATTTAGGTTGTGGTTTCTTGACACAATTGTGTATGTATATCCAAGTTTTCCACAAATCCAGTGGTCCCAAATCAAGTATAATAAACAAATACACACAATAAAGATTAGAACATAAAGCACTTCCAGCAAGAGCTAGGTCTGGTTTGAATAACCCATTCTGACATCTTGGACTTTTCTGTGAAATTGGAATGGCTTTAGGGATGTGCAATTTGTTTTGTTTTTATTAGTTACTAAAGCAAATGGAGTCTGGTTCATTTTAGTAACGAATGTTCCAATAATGAATGAATAACCAAACAACATTCATTTGCTTTCATTCGTTTTCAATTATTTTTCATTTAAAATAAAATATAAAAAGTAAGACATTTTAAAATAAATCACTGTACATACGGAAATGGGCTCCGGGGCAGTTCTGCGCAGGTGCAGCCTTTTCCAAAATGGTGCTGACAGTGTTGCTGCCATTTTGGAAAAGGACAGCTGGTCTGCACATGCACAGATGTTTGTTGGTTTATTTATTTATTTGAAACAAAAATAAATGAAAATGAACTGGGTCTTTACCAAACCTCCAAAAACAGATGGGTTTTTTAACCCATAAAATGAAAATTAGAGTTAAATACTGTTCTGCACACCTCTAAATGGCTTATTAATTTTCTGGTCAGGCACCAAGATGTTCAGCACTGCATTCCACCCAAAGTAAGGGCAGGGGAAGGACTGATACCATGTCTTGCTGGCCACTTCTCTTACAATATTTCCATCAACCTGTAGGATTTTTGGCCGTGCTTTTTCTAAGACTGAATGTGGAAATTTTGCCTGATTCCAATTCCATTCTTGGTAGCTATTCTGCAGTTATGGAAAGTAGTAAGGTGGGAACTCCCTCCTACAGGAGATTTATCAAGGCCAAGTCTGCTTATCTTCCAGAGACAGTGTAAGGCTTTTTTATTTGGCCAGACCTTTGGCAGGGAGAGATGGGGTTTGGAGAAGTTTCAGATAGTGTATTTTACTGGTTTATTCATCTGCATTTATTGAATATGATTTTTTTGGTTGTAAGTGACTGTGGACCTTTGGGATAGGGTGGGATAAAAATATAAATAATACAGGGTCCTCTGGCTCTCATTTGATTTAAAGAGAAAAGATTGACAACGTGACTGAGATGTATCCTTGTAGGACCAGGAACGTTATGCAAGTGATCTGTTACTCTTCCATCCAGGAACCTCCTAGACCAGCAATGTCAAATGTGTCGAACAGCAATGCATCCTTCAAGCAGTAGCCCAATGTTGGCAGCAAAACTGTTTAATGGACCATGCAATTGTTTAAGTTGGGCACCTCTGTTCTAATTAATGATAATTACACTTAATGTTGTAAGAGTCCACAGCTGTAAGCCTCTAATTCAAAATAAGTTGTTACCCAATAAATGCAACACAAGTCAAGAAATACTCCCAAGGTAACAACAATGCTGAGTGAGAGGTACAAATCGAATTCCGACTTGGTTCCTAAGAATATGTTATTTAAAACCAAAGCCTGAACAGGGAAATGGAGGCTTGTTTTCATTACTTGACTTGGATGATTACATTTCTCGCTCTTTAACTCTGCATGTTGCATCTTCTTAGGGGTAAAGTTCTTGGAAACTTTATCCTCCAACTATGACTCAACTATAAAATGTTCTTTCATATTGGCTGCCGTGTCTTGGGATTTGCAGGTGGCGAGCATGGATTATTCATCAGATGAAGTTAATCAACACTTGGGGGGGAATAACTAAGAAGCCATTCAAAGCTGGCACACATGAGTATAGTAAGAGGAAAAAATATGCAGGAAAAGCAAAGAATCACAGAAAAACAGAAGTAAATTACAGTAGTGAAACAGCTTCATAAATAAGTTACTGATTCATAAGCCTAGAAGGTGTCACTGTAACTTTACCATATCATAGAAACATATGATCAGAGCTGGAAGGGACCATGAGGGTCATCTCTTCCAATCCCCTGCCTGGAGGCAGGATGACTACAGCTACAGCATCCCTGACAAATGACTGTCCAGCCTCTTCTTGAAAACCTCCAGAGATGGGAAACTCACAATTCCTCTAGGCCATTTGTTCTGTTGCTGCTCTTAAGAACGTATGTAGTGCCATATTTATATTTATAAAATAAAATATATAAATAAATATTGGGTAAGACCGATAGTGAACTGAGCCCAACATCCTGAGCTTAAGTTCACATACAGGAGTGGATTCCACCCTTCTAGAGCTGAAATGAATACCCGCAAAAACACGTGTAACCGTTGAAATTTAGGGGGGTGCACCAGGCCCCCAATGTCATTTTCAGTTTTCATTTTCGTTTTCGTTATTCAAAAATGTCATTTTCATTATTAATGACAATCTTGTTTTTGTAATCGTTGTTGTTATCAGTAGCAGTATGTTATCAGTATCGGTATCAGTATCGGTACCGTTTCAAATTAAGATTTTATTTTTGGTATTGGAATTGTTATTGGTATCGATTCCCATGCGCAACTAATATCTATCTAAATTTAAGGGAGATAGGGGAAGGGAAAAGGAAAACTATTATCTAATCAATTATCTATATAACTATTCTAATCTATATGTCTATAATATCTATATCTATATCTAATCTATATAACTATTCTAATCTAATCCATCCATATCTCTCTCTCTCTCTCTGTCTATATATGTCTATATTATACATTATATATACATTATCGATATATACTACCTATCTATATATAATGTACAGGGGGGAGAAGGGCAGGGAAAGGGAGAATGTAAAATGGAGGGTATGAGGAAGGAAAGTTATTGGTAATACAATAAGAGCTAGGGAGAAATTTTTGTGTACAAGCACCAGAGTTCTGTAAATGCAACCTGACAAGCAGAACTCTCACAGAACGGAGAGAAAAAACATGGACCTCCCATTATAAAGGGCTGCAGTGCCCTCCCCCAGAGCCCCCCTGATTGATTGTGGGAGGCAGCAGGCATAGAGGAATCCCAGAGTCCCATGAGACTGCTGGGGCCTGCTTGCGCTGCTCATTGGCCAGTGATACATCCATCCGATACTGCTGAGATGCTCGCCCCTCCCAGCACAGGCACAGTTCAAGAGTTCAGTCCTGTTTTAGGGCTCCAAGATGTCTTCTCTCTCCTCATTTTCCCTCCAAAACTGTCAAGGCTCAGCCTTGAACCCATGGCCTTTGGAGTGCCTTTTAGTGCCCTGCACCACCTGGTGGGCCTGTGTGTGCGCTGAGCCTTCCTTGCTGTCTTCCCTTGTGTGGTTGCTTCTTGTGTGCCGTGCCCTTCCCCAGCTGTAACCGCTTGCCCTAGTCCTGCCTTCCAGCTTCCTGATTGGCCACAGGAAGTACGTAAGCCTTGGAGTGGCCGTGGGAAGCTGGTGGAGCAACGTCTCTTACCTCCCCCGCACTTCTTATCTGTTGTGGCTAAGTACTGTAGTTGTGGTATGTCAGGTGGGCCTTTCCCAATTCCCCTGTGTGAATTGATTAGTATTACCATTCTCTC
>QEPC01003276.1:35501-50895 GCA_003113815.1 Sphenodon punctatus
CAAGCCCCATTGGCTCCGTGCAGCCTAGCTTGTGGCCAATCGCAGCCTGCGAAGCCAGTGGTCTGAGGAGAAAAGGGATGGTGATTGGGCAGGCTGGCTGCTACTCCAAGCCTCTCCACCCCTGGTGCCTGGAAGTCTGCTCCTCAGCTGACTCCCCCTCCCTGTCACGTTTTGCCTTCCGGTCATGTTTTTGCCACCCGAACTCATCTGAATTCAATCCGAACCGACTGAAAAAGGCCTTAGATCAGCCATAACTAGGCTAATAGAGTACTCCAATGTAAATGGCCTTGAAATTAATGCTAGTAAATCAAAGGTCATGGTATTGGGGAGAAGATTTTGTTTCCGAAATTGGGTAGTGCAGGGCTACTCCTTTGAGTTGGTAAGGGTCTTTTCATACTTGGGGATTTGCCTTACTATAAACGGTACTTGGCAGCAACATATCAATCTTAGAGTTCGGGTGGCTAAAGTTGCTGCAAAAGCTATGATGAAAGCTTATAATGCCTCATATGGATTGCCTATTTCAATTATTGTAAAGGCTTTTCAGGCCAAAGTACTCTTGATGTTAACATATGGTGCAGAAATTGTCACAAATAAGGAATGGCTGGCCTTAGAGAGGGTCCAAAACTGCTTTCTTAGAGGGATCCTTAGGGTAGGGACGAGCATACCGGGTGCAGTTATCCGGGCAGAATTGGGAGTGTTGCCAATTAAGCACCATTGCAGACTTAAGGTGTTTTTGAGGTATTGGCTTAGGATTCTGGGTGCCTCTCCAGATTCCCTACAGACTCTCTGCTTGGGGGACAAGTTGAGGCATGAGGGCAATCAGGTATATCCATGGCTGGGGCATTTGGTGGGACTGCTAAGCCAGTTGGTCTTTTCATTTCAATGCTTCCAGGGTCAGCCAATCCCCTTTATGGAAAGTATCATTGCACAGAGGTCTACGGATATAGTAATGCAGGAAGATCTGGCGGCGCTAGGGACATGGAAGGTCGCTCCGCTTTTGGCTGCTAGTAAGATCTTCTTTAGGAGAGAACTCTATTTGGATGTCCTGAGCAATAAACGCCTGAGGTGCTATTATACCCTATTCCGATTTGGGATGATTCAGTCTGCAGTTGTTGAGGGCAGGTTTGCTAAGACTCCCTACGATGAGCGTAAGTGTCACTGCTCCCTGTCAGAAGTTGAATCATGGGATCATATCCTCATTAGATGTCCCTATTACATCCATTTGAGGGAGACTTGGTAGGTTCCGGTGTTAGCGGGTAGGAAGCTTAGTTATACGGACCTCTTTGTATATTTGACGAACTTGACACAGTCTAAAGATCTATTTGCCGTTGCATCATTTCTTCTCCTGGCAGACAAAAGGAGGACAAAAATCTCTATGCAGCTATCAAACGGGGGCAATCTTAGTTAATACTAGATTGGAATGCCTGGTCTGGGTACCAAATAGGGGATATGGGCATTGGTTTTTTCTTAAACAGGATGCTTCCTATGTATACTGGAATGTTATTCTGTCAGATGTGTCAATATATGGATGGTACTTTTTTAGTAGGCCTTGGCCTTAATAATTACTGAGGGTTTTTTTACCTTACCATATTTGATATTTTACTGTTGCCATGAAGTATGTTTAGTCATGGTGTTAAGATATGTAATCAAATGCCATCAATAGTTTTGGAATTGTCCGTATGAGTTCATATGGACTAGAATTTGTGTACTATATGTTTTATAGTGTATGTTATTTTGTTTGTATGTGTGTATTTGTCTGGCCATGACGGAAGTCAGTGCTGAATAAAAAAAAAAAAAAAGACTGAACTGTTCGGTCGTTTCAGAGTTTGGTATCGGGTTTGGTTTGGTCGGTTCGGGTTCAGCTGTCCGAACGGACTGAGTTCGGTCTGAACTCCAAACTTCCGAACTGCATTCGCACATCCAAAAACGGGTATACCCCTCAAATTTTGGCTACTCAAATTGACTTGTAAATATCAGGTATCGATTGTTACTGATCTTGACCTGATTCAAGTACCCAATATCATGAAATGTCCCTGAATGTCAACTTCAGGTCTCGATTATTTGAAGTCTGGTCCTTCTTTGGTTTTCTGTCCTGATTTACTGATTGGTAACTGGAAAATTTAAAAATAGGTACTGGAAGTCACCGCGTTTTTGGGTACCAAGGTACCTGATAGATAACCAGGTCCCTCATTGAGTGCCTGATGCAGTACTAAAAAATGTGGATATTTCCCACAGGTAGCATATGAGCTACCCATTTCAGTTCAGTGTGTGTGTGTGTGTGTGTGTGTGTGTGTGAACATTACATCTGGAAACACGCAGTGTCATATACCGAGATCACAAGAAACAGATATCCCCCAGATTCCAAGATGTCCTGTAATATACCAGCCATCTGGCAACTTTATTCTGGCATACTCTAAAGGCAAGAGTATCGGTGGTCCAAACCCTGAGCCCTAGGGATAAAATACCAGCAGGGAGAGATTAGTAGTATACTGAGTGATGTGGACTCCCCTCACAGACAGAGCAATCGCTCTTTAATACAAGAGATGGAATTTAAATGAGCTCCCACGAGCTTCCTCTAGCCTCTCTCTAGAACAGGGATAAGACTTCTAACATATCACTCTGCATCTCAATATACAATCTCCAAATCTCAACATCAACAGCTGAGCACGGAAAATAAAGCCATTGAATGCTCTGCTTGCAGAGAAAGTAGGAACATCTCTGTTTGTGGACAGGAATAAAATGTATCTTGTCACCAGAGTTGACATGCAGTATTAATGGTCTGTTGTATGAAACATGGATACAGTGGAGGCAGATGCTATAAATATGGATGTGCTCACGTTGTATCTGCCTTTGGGAGTTCATGATAAATACGAAGTTAGTGTGTTCGTTGCTTTGCTTTTGAAATCTAAACATGCCCTTCTATTTCTATTATCACAGGTGCTCTGGGTTGTCAGGATTGCCACTTTTGATTCCCATTGACATTGCCACAGCTTTGTTTGGAGTTGATCGTGTGTATCTGAATAGATTTACCACATGGTAACTCTGAAGTGTTCTGAAGTAGTGACATCACTGAAAATACTCAGCGTGCCTTTACCAGAGGTCACCTTGCTGTTACCATGTGGTAGATCCATTCAGACAACATGAAGAATGCTGCTATGTGGGAAACATGGCACAATTCATGGTGCTGGTTTTGACCTATAAAGTCCTAAATGTTTTTGACTCTACCTACCGAAAAGACTGGCTTCTCCCCTATGTTCCATCATGTTTCCTAAGGTCATCTGGAAGTGCCCTCTTGTGTGTAGGGGTGCAGTGGATAGCGCTCTGGCTATCCATGGATAATATCTGTATTTTCAGCCACCGCCAGCAGGCACCCAAAGAGTTACCCAAGGTCCTTCCATCAGATGCCTGGTGCCCCAAAATGTGGATATTACAGTGGCTTCCCAGAATGCCCCAGGAAGCCAATCGCAGCACCCACTGCTCCCCAGACTGACTCACCACCCAACTCCTGCTGCTCCTCTGGTCTGGGTCCCAGCCACTGCTTGCTGCTCCCCCTCAGCCTGGCTTTTTCTGAGTGTGTGTGGGGAGGGAGTGAGGAGTTCCCCACACCCTTACTACACCTCATAGTGCCCTCTATGCCCTGCATTAGAAGAGGCCGCCTCACTCTCTCCCCTGCTCAGAAAAAGCCAAGCAGGAAAATGCCAACACAGCTGAGTGGCAAGTTGGGGAGGAGCAGGAAGCAGCAGTAAGAACCGAGACTGGAGGAGCAGCAGAAGCAGCCAGGCAATGAATCAGCACAGGGAGCCGTGGGTAGCCCATTCGGTCCTGCTTGGGGCCCGAACATGAATGGGGCAAGTCAGGCAACCCAGATTCAACAGGATGCCCAACTGGCCGGGTGCCCAGTTGCAACTCTTCTTGTGAGTTCTATCACTGCACCAACTTGATATGGCATGGGCACAAAGGAAGTGTTCTTGGTGGCTTCTTTTCACTCTGTTCCCTTAGAGAGCCACCAAATACCTATGTAAATATTGCGCTCAAATGAGCTATATAAATTAAAACTGAAATTAGTACCAACTGAAATGAGCAAAGGCATTAAATCCAAACAATCCGGAACAATCAAACTGATATCAAACGGTATCTGACTGACCTTCATTTGATTACCCATTTGGTCATTCCATGGCTTTAATTTGGCCTATTTGTTTCACTTGTTTGTCCATTTCAAGTTTTTACCCAACTCATTCTCATTGTTACTGGTTGAAACTAGGGATGAAATTCGGTCTCAATTTTCTCTCGATTCTTGCCAAGAATCATGGTTCTTGACTCGTTTCTAGCAAGAATCGATAATCAAGCCCCCCACCCCAGTTTTTGACACTTTCTCGTTCAATTTTTTTCTCGATTTACCATTTACCATGATTTACTGTGTATCATATACTGATTTACCATTTATCACTTACAGTGTATTGTTTTCATCCTGGTAGTGCACATGCTAGCATACTAGCATCCACTTACCATCGGGGGTTTGTTTCCCTCTTGCTGCTGCCGCTCCTGTTGTTCCCGTGGTGGAGGGGTCCCGCCGAACACCTATGGACAGAAGGGGTGAAGGTGAGGGGGACTGGGACAGCTTGTGCGCCCCCTCCCTGCCCTCTCCCCCTATGTGGAGAACCAGAAGCGCTGGGAGGCATTTAAACCAAGCCCTGGCAGCTGCACCGGCGACCACCAGCTGGCGTCCGCGAGCTGAAGGGCCGCGGCCAAAGGGCACGGCCCTTTGGGGCCCTTCGGGGCCTGGAAGGGGGGAGGGGGGAAAGGTTTGTTGGGAAAGAGAGTGGAGGTGGGGGGAGGAGGGAGGGAAGATAGGGAGAGGGGTGGTTGTATCTTTGTTGGTGGAGGCTGTCTCTTATACACATCTAGATGTGTATAAGAGACAGGGGGGGGGAGGAGGGAGGGAAGATAGGGAGAGGGGTGGTTGTATCTTTGTTGGTGGAGGAGGAGGAGAGGGGGGAAGGAGAGGGGCAGGAAGGAGAGGTTTTTTGTGGGGTTAAGGATAGGAGAATGTTGGAGAGGGATTATGGGGGGGTTGTGAAAAAGGGGGAGGGGGATAGATGCTGTGATGGGGTGTCGTGGGTAGGTTTGGGTAAGAAATTAGGAGAGTGGGAAGAGTTAGATGATCTAGTGTTAATTAGTGATGTGGGTCTTGTGGGGCCGCCTCCCCCTGGTAAAAGGGGGGTGGAGGTGGTAAGGTTTTCTGTGGGGGTGATGGGAGATAAGACAGCGGCAGGTGGGATTTATCCTGTTTTTGTGGGAGAGGTGATTAAGTGGGATATAGGTTAGGTGGGGAATGTGATTATGGAGTTGGTGAAGTGCTATGTTATTAGTAATGGAGGTCCCTGTGTGGACCAATTGGAATGTGATATATTTGGTTAATTGTAATGTTATAGGCCTTTGGCCCAGTGTGGGGCTTAAGGGTTTATGGAATGAGGTAATGTCGGCTGGCTCCTCCCGGTGAGAGAGGGTTGGAGCCAGCTGAGTATCCTGGTGGCAGCAGGATATGTGGAGGTGGGGGCCATCGCCTGAGTGTAGGGGTGGCCAGATTGGGTATATTGAGGGCTTGTGAATTTTTTTGATATTGTAGAGATTTGTATTAATGTATTGTAATGATGTAGTGTGCTGGACCCCTGTGTGGGATTGAAATTCCGGCAAATATATTACTTTGTTGTAGGCCGCCTCGAGTCTTCGGAAATGAGTGCGGGATATAAATAAATATACGATACGATACAATACGATACATGCGCACAATTTATTTATTTATTCAGATTTATATGCCACCCTTCCCTCGGGCTCAGGATGGCTTACAATCCATAAAAAAACATTTAAAACAAATATAACCCCCCCTTAAAACCTCACTAAACCCACCCAAAACCACTTCCGCACCCAACCCCCTCTCACACCTCTAACCCCAAACCACTCACCAAAGCCTACCCCAATCCCCTCCCACCAAATTCCTTTTCAAATCAAAATCTTCTTACACAGTCTGTGGATGATGCTCAGGGTTGGGCTCAAATGAGCGTCCGGGGAAAAGGAGTTCTAAAGCACTGGGGCAGCAACTGAGAATGCCCCCCTCTGAGGCCTTGTCGTATCAACAAGGGTAACAGGCGGTACCCACAGGGAGGCACTCCCAGCTGATCGCAGGGGCTGCGAAGGGACACGCAAGGTGTGGTGAATGCTGAACTGAACATGGGGTGCCTGGAGAGGCAGTCAGGGGGAATCACTCATTTACAGTAAGCAGAAGCACACGGTGGCCATGGAAGTAGGCCCAATGGCATTTCCAAGCCTGACCTGGAGTTCAGGTTGGTCACTCTGAGCATGCTCAGGGGAGAGACCAGATATCAGGACAGGGTGTGGTTGATTGGTTTAAATAACCTGGGTGCTGGGCAATTCAGGGTCAGCACCCAGAACAAAGGAAGCTGAAGATGCAGGTGGGAGCTGCTGAGAGCTGGGACCTGAGCTGGGAGTTGGAGATGAAACTTGGGGCTATCTGGCTCTATAGGTGGACTCTACCCCCTTTCTGGTTCTAGCTGGGGATTGCCATGGAGGAGGAACCACAGAATGGAATGTGAGACTCTTGCTCTTTTGCTCTGCATTTAGCAATACTGTCTGTGTGCTGTACCTTACCTAGCCCCTGCTCCTAACCCTGCTATTTGTAAAATTGAATGTTAAGCATACTCCTGTGTTAGTCTGGTCATTGCTCCAGGCAGACACCTCCAGGGGAGGGGAAACTTCTCTCTCAGCTTTCACCTATACCCCACTCAGGCTGTTTTTAGATGAGTGCATGACCCGCTCATGCATGGTTTCAAAAATACCACGAGGCGGGATTACACGAGACGCCACCGGGGATCGCGCGCATGGGAGGGAGACGCACATTCTTTTCCTGCCGCGAATTGACTGGGTCGGCAATCAAGGTAGGTAATTCATGACTGGAAAAGAACGCGCGTCCCCCTCCCATGTGCACGATCCCCGGCGGCTTCTCGTGTAATCCCGCCTCGCGGTATTTTTGAAACCATGCACGAATGGGTCACGCGCTCATCTAAAAATGGCCTCAGCCTTACCTCAAGGGGCTTGCCAAGCAAGATGATCCCTGTCTGGCTGCAGGACAGGCACGGGCCTTCCTAATCACCAGGACTCAGGGAGCTGGGGCCTGGTGAGGCGAGAGGGGATCCATGACAGAAGGATAGGCGATCTTTCAGATATGTGGAGTCTAGAATGTTTAGGACGTTAAAGGTCAAAAACAACATCTTGAATTGTGCCTGAAAAGCTATAGGGAACCAGTGCAGACTTCAGAGATCCAACTGTATACTGATTGGCAGAGAAGGGTTCATGACAAAGAGGGCAATTTCTTCAGACTAAGAAACTGTGGTGAACAACCTGGAACATATCCTCTAAAGGAGGAAGGAATTTATGGGGGGACACTGCCCTCCATGGCTATGAGCCTAGTGGGGGGTGTCCCATGAATGTATGTAGCAGAATGAAGGTATTTTCTGTTCTATTATCCTGTTAAGTATAAAAAGAGAATTCAGCAAAAACAATGCGACTCTGAAGGAAATGTTACTTTGAAGGAAGATTCTGAGCTTCAGGAACAGCGCAGTGACATTGCAGGTTCTGCTGCCTGTTGTTTTAAAAGCAAAAGTGAGAAGGATTAGAATAATTCAGAGTGAATTATGTATTAGAGAACAAGATGAAGCCATTATACAGGGCCCGATTCTCAAAGCACCTTACTGAGGCAATCCCCATTCACCTTAGGGGGCCTATGCAGACACGTCGCATTAAGGATTGGTACCATCATCTCATCTGACCTTGTGAGGAAAAGAGATTTTGCAGATGAAAGGCAGGATTGTGTAAGATGAGGGAACGAAAGCACTCAATATTGATAGGAGGAGGAAGAACTGGCTGCAAAGGACTCTGGCTATTTGGCATTCCGGTTTATTCTAAGCAATAGATGAATAGATGAATGCAAACAAGCTAAATATTTGAACATTTGAAGTTTTGCCTGTTAGATGTCATTAAATCAGAACATGGGAACGATAAGAGAGGACCTGCAGGAGCAGCAGCTGGCAGTAGGGGGCGTGCTGTGGTGTCACATTGGGTGTTTTTACACACACACTTCTCCTGGATGTTTGCTGTTACAGCCTGAACTTTCTGTGTGTCTAAATCACTCACCAGATCTTAAACATCCGGCTCTTTGAACTTCTGCGTAGAACTTCTCCCAGAACCAGGAGTGTGTAAAAAGTTCTCCTGGTAAACTGCTTTGCTCCAGGCAGCTGTGGTCACTTGGTTTCCATGGCAGCCCCTCACGTCTACAGTTGTGGCTACTTTAGGCTGCCTCAGGGCAGTGTGTGTGTGAAGAATGCATCCAGGAATTGCCTCAGGTCAGTGTGTGTGTGAAAAATGCATCCAGAACTTACTTGTGGACTTGTAAACCCAGAAGACTGAAAAATCCAGAACTTTAAGGTGTGTGTAAAAATGTCCATTGTGATAGTGGGTGAAAACAGACATAATGTTAGCTCCACTCTAACACTGGTTTAACATTTCTTATGCATGTTGCAGGGCTGTATTGGTGCCCTATGCAGACCTGCAGCATGCCTAAGAAATGTTAAGGCAGTGTTAAAGTGGTATTAACTTTACCTAGCCATGATGTTTTGCACAGGCCTTGAGGCGGGGGATCCGTTAGTGTGGGAGGTGTCAGCAGAACCCTTGTCATGGACGGATCATTATCTACTTTGGGCAGGTATCCTGGTGCATGTCAGCTCCTGGGAGGGTGCAGAACCAATTAGGATGGTTTGCCCCCGACCGCTTATGGAACCTAGAAGTTTCCATACTGCTCTAGGGGATGTATCCTCTCATCTCGATGGCTGCTCATTCGTGATCATGTGGAATTCTGTGTTGGTGGAGACCATTGATTGTGTGACTCCCAGGCATCTGCTCCCGAACCGCTGACAACGTAGGTCCCCGTGGTATATGGAGGAGCTGCGGCAGATGAAGTGGGAAGGGCGGCGGCTAGAGCGATGGTGGCGTCACTCGCGTGCTGAAGTTGACTGATTGCGGCATAGAGTCTGGTTACGTACCTATGCCATGGCGGTGCAGGCAGCAAATAAAGTTTTCTTTGCTGCCCTCATTGCATCTGCTAAGTCACGCCCAGCGGAGCTTTCCCAGGTGGTGAGGGGGCTGGTCAGTCCGGCCTCCCTGCGCCTGGATTTAGAGTCATCGAATGCCTGCTGTGATTTGTTTGCAGACTTTTTTGCAGATAAAATCACTCAGATCCACCACAGTTTTGATGCAACACTTTTAGCTGTGGGTGAACCAGAGGCAGTAGAAGCCCTGCCTTGTTCTGTTTTGTGGGGTGAATTTCAGAATATGCCGCCCTCAGATGCGGGGGATGCCCTGGGGTCTGTCTGAGCCACTTATTGTGAATTAGACCCATGTCCGTCCTGGCTGGTTAACACCAGCCGGGAGAAATTAGGGACGTTGCTGGCGGGGATTGTCAATGCCTCCCTGGGGGAGGGCAGGGTGCTGGACTGCCTTAAGGAGGTGCTGGTGCAGCCCTTGCTCAAGAAACCATAATTGGATGTTGGCGTCCTGGCCAGTTATCAACCAGTCACTAACCTTCCCTTTTTAGGGAAGGTTATTGAGCAGGTGGTGGCTTGGCTGTTTCAGGAGCATCTGGGCCGGATTAACTTTCTTGATCCCTCACAGTCGGGTTTTCACCCTGGATATGGCACGGAGAGTGAACTTGTGGCCTTGGTCGATGACCTCTCCCGTGAGTTGGACCGGGGTCATTCGACCCTGTTAATCCTAATTGATCTCTCAGCTCCATTTGATACTGTTGACCATGAGTTGTTGGTGACTCTGCTGTGGGACTGATCAGGGATTGGCGGGACTGCTCTTGAGTGGTTCCGCTCCTTCCTGGCTGGGAGTGTCCAGTGTGTGGTCCTGGATGATTTTTCTTCTTCTCCCCTGGGTCTCACATGTGGAGTCCCGCAGGGTTCCATCTTGTCCCCTCTCTTGTTCGATGTGTACATGCAGCCTTTGGGGGAGGTTGTTAGGGAGTACAGTTGTTAGGGAGTACGGTTGTTAGGGAGTCCGGTGTTTGGAGTACAGTGTTGGAGTATGGAGCATCAGTATGCTGATGACATCCAGCTTTAGCTCTCATTTTCATCCAACTCAGGCCCAGCAGTCTTGGTGCTTACCCGGTGCTTGGCAGCTGTGGGGGATTGGATGAGGGCAAGTCGTCTGATGTTAAATCCTGACAAGACTGAGGTGATGGTCGTGGGGAAGGCCGAGGGAGTGGTGGCTCAGATCATTGATGGGATCCGTCCTGCAGTCTGGGGTGTTTCTGGACCCACAGCCCCGCCTGGATGCCCAGGTGGTGGCTGTGGCTAAAGGGGCATTTTGCCAGTTACATCTGCTGCATCGGCTTCGGCGTATGTCTCGGACTCCGACCTAGCTATGATTGTCCGTGCTTTTATTACCTCAAGATTGGATTACTGTAATGCACTCTACATGGGGCTACCCTTGGTGCTGGTTCGGAGGCTGTAGCTGGTGCAGAATTCAGCGGCTCATCTCCTAATGGGGATGGGTCGATGCGAGCATATTACACCAGTGCTTCGCTCTCTGCACTGTCTGCTTATAGTCTTCCGGGACCAATTCAAGGTGTCGGTGTTCACCTTTAAAGCCCTGAATGGCCTGGGCCCTGCTTACCTGTGGGACCGTCTCCCCCTCTGGGACCTGGATTGGCCCCTGTGCCTGGCTGGGGGCACCCTCATCAAGGTCCTCTGGGTTTCTTGAGTATCGTCCTTGTGGAGGGTGTTCTCTGTGGCTGCACCGCCGTTGTGGAACTCCCTCCCATTGGCGGTTTGCCTGATTACCGACCTCCCCTCTTTCCGTAGACAATGTAAGACCTGGCTTTTCCACCGTGTTTTTCCTGAGGGAGAGGGGGTGGGTAGGTTGGGTTAGGGTGGGTGGTATGTTGTTTTTTATATTGTGCTTTATTAGTGTTTTAAATCATATTATTGCAGTTTTAAATTGTTTTAATATGTTGTTAGCCACCCCAAGATGCTTTTAGCAGGAGGGGGCGGCATACAAATTTTATTATAAATAAATATTATAAATAAAAATTAAGGTGGAGTTAGCATTATGTCTGTTTTCACCCAGTGTTGCTAAGGGGAGTGGAATTGGAGCAGATACAGGGAACAGCAGAGGGCACTGACCCATGAAGTCATTAGTCAAACTGAATGATACTAACTGGGGCTATATAAGGGCTTTGGCTAAAAGCAGAGAGTAGCTGAGGAGAAGACAAAGAGCTGGTCCAAATCCCAATGTGATTACATCATTTTATTTTTATTTATTTATTTTATTCTTGACATTTCTATGCCGCCCCCTCATGCCCACGGCATCTCAGGGTGGCTAACAATACAATTTAAAAATAAAATACATTAAAAACTGACATCAATTTAAAAATAATTTTAAAAACCCCAACCCTAACCCTACCCTCCAATTTCCCCAAATTCCCCACCCCACCAATCTCCCCCATTTACCTCTCCCTCCCCCCATCCCCTCCAAAGGCCTGGGCGAACAGCCAAGTCTTGAATGCCCGCTGAAAGGCGAGCAGACTCGGGGCCAGGCGGGCTTCCTTCAGAAGGGAGTTCCACAACTGTGGCCCGATCACCGAGAACTCCCTCTCCATGGTGGCCCCCTGCCTTACACGGGGGACCTCCAGATAGGTGCCCCGAGTGGATCGGAGGGTCTGTCCTGAGTCACAGAAGGCAAGGCGGTCCCTGAGATAAGAGGGGCCGAGACTGTATAGGGCTTTGTATACCAATATTAACACCTTGAACTTGAACTTGGCTTGGTATGCTATAGGCAGCCAGTGCAGAGAACGGAGCACTGGTGTAATGTGCTCACGGTGACCCGTCCCCGTAAGGAGACAGGCCGCCGCATTCCACACCAGCTGCAGCCTCCGAGTCAATATCAAGGGAAGCCCCATGTAGAGCATGTTGCAGTAGTCAAGTCTTGAGGTAACGAAGGCATGGATGAGAGTGGCCAGGTGGGTCTGGAGATGTATGGGTGCAGCCTCTGCACCAGATACAGCTGGCGGAAGATGGCTTTAGCCACCGCCTCCACCTGCTGATTCAGGCAGAGGTCAGCATCCAAAATCACCCCCAGACTCCGAACCTGCTGGGCAACCAGAGGGCAGACTTCCCCCCCCCAATAGGAGGAGCAGACATCTCCTTCGCCCTCCCCACTACCATCACCTCTGTCTTATCTGGGTTCAGCTTCAGTCTGCTCTGCCTCATCCAATCCGCCATGGCCTCCAGACACTGGGAAAGTATCGAGATGGCAGGACCTGGATCCACTGAAAAAGAGAGGTACAGCTGTGTGTCATCAGCATATTGGTGACAACACACCCCGAACCATCTCTTGATCTCCCCCAGGGGCTGCATATACACATTAAACAACAATGGAGACAGAATGGAACCCTGCAGAATGCCGCAGATCAAGGCCCGGGGGCATGATGTTTCAGCTCCCAGGATCACCCGCTGGCTTCTACCCAAAAGGAATGAGTGGAACCATCCAAGAACAGTCGCGTCCATACCCCCCAAGTCTCGCAGCCGTCTCAACAGCAGCCCATGGTCCACGGTATGAAAAGCAGCCGAGAGATCTAGCAGGATCAAAAAGGTCAAATATTCTGCATCCATATCCCAGCGGAGATCATCCAACAAGGCCACCAAGGTCGTCTCTGTACCATAACCATTGTGGAACCCAGATTGAAAAGGGTCAAGGAAACTGATGCTGTCCAAATGTGCCTGGAGCTGCAGTGTCACTGCCCATTCAATAACCTTCCCTAAAAAGGGAAGATTAGAGATGGGATGGTAGCTGGTGAGTGGTCTGCATCCAAAGATGGCTTCTTCAGCAGGGGGCGCACCACAGCCTCCTTGAGGTGACAACCTCCCCTGCCGAAGGGAAGTGTTCACTACCCTCGCCAGCACCGTTCCCAAAGTCTCCCTGGAGGCTTTCACCAACCAGGACAGGCACAGATATAATTCACAACTTGTGGCTCTAACAGACCCCAGAACATTCACTGCATCGGCCGGCATCGCTTCCTGAAACTCATCCCAGAAAGATCGACCAGATGAGGCCTCCATAACCTCGTGCCCCTCGCTTACTGCTTCCAATCCTGTGTCAAAGTTACTCTGGATCTGAGCGATCTTGTCTGTGAAGTAGGTGACAAACTCCTCACAGCAGGCCTGGGACCAGGCGGAGGGAGGCCGGACTGACCAGCCCCTGCACCACCCGGAACAGATCCGCCGGACGTGATTTCGCAGACGCTATGAGGGCAGCAAAGAACTCCTCCTTTGCCGTCCTCACAGCCTCAACATAGGACCTCATGTGGGTCCTATGGAGAAGTTGATCAGATTCAAAGCGAGTCCAACGCCAGCATCACTCTAGTCTCCTACCTACTTGTTTCGTACACCGCAGCCCCTCAGTAAACCAAGGGGCCCTGCAGTGATGATACAGAGGCAGTAGATGTCTCGGAGCCACCCTGTCAATGGCTTCCCCCAGCAAGATGTTCCAGTGCTGTACCAGCTCATCGACCGAGTGACCGTCAGGGTTATCTCCCTCACAGTCTCCTGGAACCGCTGCGAGTATATTGAAGCCATCTTATTTATCTGGAGTAACTCTATATCTTTTCTTTTTGCCATAGCTATGGCTCTAGCTCTAATCTCTATTTTAGTAATTCCCTGAACTGGGATGCCCATTTTATCTAGCTGAAGCTCTAATTTTCTAGCAAGATGTTTAAGATGTTTCATCCGTCCATATTGCAGAATTCCCATGTGTTCTTTCTGATCCAAATAGCAGCTGTTGACCAGAGAAGGCTTGCTTACTTGTGAGACTTTGAGCCAGTAACACACTACTCTAGTGGCTAAAGATGCACACACACCCATCTCGGCTTGTACCATCGCTAAAGGAGTTGATCTTGGGACTCCTAGAATATTACACAAGAAATAATTCTGAGGAGTTTCCAGCTTTCTGGTGTATCCCATAGCCATTATTTCCCCTCGCAATATAGCAATTGCGGACGTCCCTTCATAGAAAAAATATACAACAGTTGCCCTATGGAGACTCCTGTTGATATAAAATACATTCTGAGTAACCCTCCAGCAGACTACATTGCTTTGGCTACAAAGTTGTCATTATGGGCCTTCCATTTTCTTGTATTTGCAAATGTCACACCTAAATAGGTATAGCATGATGTTTGTACTATCTCTTGTGCACCAATGGACCGTTTATAGCTGGAACAACGGGTGCCGGAACACATAATTTTAGATTTGTTCACATTGATTGTCAAGCGGTTGGTCTCACAATATTTATTTAGGGCATCTAAACATTGTTGTAACCCTTGTTTAGATTGTGAACACAAAACAATGTCATCCGCGTAAAGGAGACTTGATAGCGCCCCTTCTTTAATTTGCGGAGGAGAGGCATTTGCCTTTGAACGGATTAAATCATTTATAAAAAGATTAAAAAGCAACGGAGCCAGCAAACAACCTTGCCTGACTCCTTGCTGTTGCGGAAAAAAGCGTATACTTCTACCACTAGAATCTAATCTAACAGTCGCTCTTGTGTCTGTATGTAATTTTACTAGTAAATCTCTGCAGTCCCATTCTCACCAATTTCTGCCATAGCAATTCTCTTGGGACTGAATCAAAGGCTCTTGCCAAGTCTATAAAAGCCACATAGAATCTTCCCTTCTTTATGTACACATACGTGTCAATTAAATGCTGTAATATGAAACAATTATCTAATGTAGATCTTTCCCTCCAGAAACCCACCTGTTCCTCTTTTAAAATAGAATATGCAGAGACCCATCCTCCTAACTTCGTAAGAAGGGACCTTGTATGCAACTTACTCACTCCTGAAAGGAGGCTAATTGGTCTATAACAGGCAGGGTCTCTTGGGTTCCCTTTTTTAAAAATAGGGACTATCACTGCCTTTGCCCTGTCTTTTGGGATATTATGAGTTTGATTCATTAAGGTAAACAATTTTGCCAGAATTGGAGCCCACCAAGATGCAAAATTTTTAAATAATTCAGGAGGTAAGCCATCTAAGCCAGGTGCTTTACCTAATCTCAACTCACATATATATTCAAGCAACTCGCTTTCAGTAACTATTAGAGGTGGGACCCCGGGCCCATTACCGGCTACCGGATTTACCGGTTACCGGTTCTGCAAAAACCGGATTCCCGGATTAAATCCGGTATACCGGTACCGGATTTATTTCATTGAGTTCAATGGGGCGCTGTGTCCCCATTGAACTCAATGAAATAAATGAATTCCTTCCCCCTCCC
>QEPC01003276.1:73372-85345 GCA_003113815.1 Sphenodon punctatus
TTTTCTAAAAGTTAAAACATGAATAAAACTCTGCTCTTTTCTAAAAGTTAAAACATGAATAAAAATCTGCTCTTTTCTAAAAGTTAAAACATGCATAAAACTCTGCTTTTTTAAAAGTTAAAACATGAATAAAGCACGTCCACCACACCCATAAACTACCCGGCATCTGCTATACATTCACATTCCTTTCACGGGTCAAAGGCAGTTCACAACATCTGTTAGACATTCAAAATGGCCGACATTCAAAATGGCCACTATCCTTTATAAGGCTCTTATCAAATGATAAGGGTCATCAATCATTTTGACATAAGGTACCTAACTACACTACTTATGTTCTAATTAGTACACCTTTCATACTTACACAGGCATACATCTAAGATGGCCAATCTTAGAATAGCTAGGTGATAGGGAGACCGGAGCCTGGCGCTGCGAAACGCTGTCTCTGAAGGTGTCAGGTTAGCTGTTCCCCCCAAAAGGGGGAGTGTTTGCAATTGTCTTTTATATCCTGATTTCTGCTGATCACTCTGTCTGGGTAAAGCATGATCTTTTGTCTTGCTTCTTTGGCAAGGCCTTCCAGCAGTTCCTTGACAGTTTCTCCCTGTTCTTAAACCTGCTATTTCCAAGGCTGTTTGTTGCAAACTGCTTCACTTTCCCAGCAGCTTTGTTTTACACAACAGTCAACAGTTTCCTTTGAGTCTTGTGAAAGTTTTGCAACTCTCTTTGTTTTCTTGCTTCAATGTCCCAGAGACTTCTGCTTCAGCCAATGTTGACCTAAAAACCAGTCACTCAAAACATCCACACAACACTGGCCAATTGGCATCACAAACCGATCTTATACCACTGTGACACGAAAGAGAATCCCTGGCATAGGCTCCTTCTCTGCATATGCTTTGGAGGCATATACAATAGGGACCCTTCTTCAGATCTTTCTGATATTTGGGACAGATGATTGGGAAGGTGTGATATACAGCCCTGACAAATTTCATATACATTGGTTGGATTACAAAGATGTTACAGTCGGACATACATTTATAGGTTAATTGCTTATACTGCCAGAACCCTTTCGCCAATCCTTCTGAAAGTTGTCAGATATAGTAAATATAGGAAGGGATATAAACTTGCCAAGTTTCATCTACATTAAATCTGATGCAAAGAAGTTACTAGGGATGTGCGAACGCAGTTTGGGGGTTTGGCGTTCGGCCTGAACTCAGGGTGTTCGGCCCATTCACGAACACCTGAACCCGAACTTCCCCCCACCCGAACTGGCTGAACCAAGTTGGGTTCCAAATCCATTCAGGTGGGGGGGCGGGTAACAGGGGGAGACCCGGTTTTCCCTCCCCCCCAGGCTGTGCGGGTGGAAGGGGCACCGGGGCTCACCTCCCCCCCACCCTGCCCACCCGTAAGAAAAAAAATTTAAACCCCCCCACCCCAGGGATCACCCTACCTGGTGGTGCTGGGTCATGTGACCTGGAAGGCCTAGTAGAGGCCTGAAGCACCCTGGAGGGCCGCCAGACCTGCTGCTGCCGCCGCTTCCACTCCTGCTGAAGGACCCGGGTCCAGAGCTCCAGCACCATCAGGTAGGGAGATCCCTGGGGTGGGGGTTTAATTTTTTTTTTTTTTTATGAGGCAGGGAAGGGTGAGGGGTGGAGGTGAGCCCCAGCATCCCTTCCACCTGCGCAGCCTGGACGGGGGTGGGAAAACCGGGTTCCCCCTGTCCCCTGCCTCCCGCTCGAATGGGTTCAGCTCCCCCAAATAGGTTTGGGCTGAACAGCCAGAACATGAATGGTTTTGGGGGGCTGAACACTGAACACCTTGGTGATCGCACATCCCTAAAAATTACAGCTAAGAATGTATGTGAACATTTTTGCAAAATAATATAATTCAACTGCTTCTAAAATTGGATTCCTTTATTCAATCTTTTGGGAATTTGGTAGACTTACCGCCTACCATTGGAGGTATAATCTTTCCAGGTCTCAACCAAATATAATGAAAAACAAAAACGTTACAGCCAAAAACGTGCTTGCCATTTAAACCAAAGGAAAACAAAAATGAAAGTAAAAACAAAAATGAAAATTTAATATTTATGAAAATGAAAATGACAGAATTAAATAAAAAAATGAAAAATGAAAACAAAAATTACATGGGTCCCTGGTGCACATCTCTAGCACTGACTGCCTATAGTGTCCTGGGCCCAATTCAAGGTGCTGATTTTGACCTTTAAAGCCCTACATGGTCTCAATCCCTCCTATCTGAGAGACCCCCTCACTCCCTGGGTCATGGAACAACCTCTGTGGTCTACCGGGAACAGCTTCTTGGAGGTCCCCTGGGTGAACTGGGGGGGCCACGATGGAGAGGGTTTTCTCGGTGGGTGCACCACGGCTGTGGAGCTCCCTTCCAGAGGAAGCTCACTGGCTTCCAGCCTGTTGTCCTTTCATTAGGCCCGTAAGACCTGGCTGTTCGTTTGGACCTTTGGGGGAAGGGGGGAATAAGGGTGGGGTTTTTGCCAGCGGTTTTAATTCTTTGTTGTTGTTTTTATTGTTTTAGTAACCCTTCTATGTATTATTTTTAATATATTGTTTTAAATGTTTTGTGAGCCGCCCCGAGCTGCCGTAGGGCTGGAGGAAGCGTGATACAAGTTATTAAATAAATAAAAATAAATAAAATGTTTTTCCTTACTGATAGGGCTCAGGAAAGAATCACCATTTCTATACTGTCGGGTAATAACTTACCTTTCAGGAGTGCTTGGGACTTTTCATCGGTACTTCATCAGTCTCCATTGATACCATGCTTCTGCTATTGTCAATATCAATGCTTATGATTTTCCACCATTTTCCATCAATTTCTGGCACTTTTTGTCAATTTCCAGCACTTTCCCAACACTTTTATATCTTTTACTTTTACGTCTTTTACTTTTCCATCTTACTTTATGTCTCATTTTACTTTTACATCTTTTACACTTACTGAATGGAAACTTGCAACAATAGTAAAAAGAAAAAAAAAACATGTTAAGTTTCCTCATTGTGCAAGCCCAGGCAAATAGTCTGTTTCTGACTGAAATAGCATTTGCTGCAATTGATTGATTCAGAACTACTTACTGACCATGGGGATTTTTTAATATGGTTCTTGAAAGTAACTGGCCAAACCTTTGTCTGTAGGTGACGAATCTTAATTTTTCAAGGAAATATTCAGCAGATGAAATGTTTTCAGCAGTTTATTGAGCGGATCATGTGGCTGAAGGGTTTTCTTTTACCAAGCTTATTAAAAGGGGTCTTTTGTTGATGCTTGCTACCGATAGAAAATTGCATGTATTGCTTTAGTCTATGGTAAATCACAATGAACTTCATTTTGAAATAGTCCCTTTGAGAGCAGCACATTCAGGCAGTACTTTGTCAATTCATTTTGAAAATTAAAGGCATTGTTGCTGTTGATGGTCACTCTTTGTGCTGACTTATGTCATCAGCCAGGAACTTTCTTTTAATGGAGATCTGGCAATCATTCAGCAGAGGGTGCTTTATTCTTCAATGCACAGTTTGCTAATAGGAAAGAGCATTATCAGTTCTTTTCTTTGGAGAGAAAAAACTGAAAATGACACAAAAATGCAACAGGCTAGATAAAGCACAGTGCCTACCATTCTGCACTGGAAGTCAAAAAGAAATTGCTTTGCATTAGGGTCATAATAAATAGCAGATTTAATATTGTTCACATTTTTTGTACAGCCCTCTAAATATTAAAAGCGTCCCTAACAAAAACAATTTATTTGTACACCATTTATTTGAATGCTTCCCCCTCGCAGACATTTCTTTCTTTTGAATTATTTCAATCCTTTTGTATTATATAAAAACAACAAATTGTTATTTCAGTAGCACTCTCCTACCCAAAATGGTGCTCAGAGCTCTTTACAACACAAAAATAAACAATATATAATCCATTTAAAATACAAATCTATTGAAAATCAATTTAAAAGGGGAAGGTAGAGAGGGAGAAGAAAAGACATTGAGTGAAACCAGGAGTAGAGAGTAAAAGCACCCGAAGTTGTTCTTTAAAGGTGAGGAAGGAGGCCGTGAGATGGCCATTGGGATTCCGATTGCCTGCCGGCTTAAGGCACAGTGGTGGATTTCCCAAACAGAGGGTGGTTTCTGAGCACAGATAGCCATCAGTCTGAGGCATGAGGAGCAGGTCTTAAATACAGGCAGGGCCTATATCGTTCAGGAACCTAAAAACCAGCAGTGCAACCTTAAATTCAATCGATTGGTCTACAGTAGGGGTAGGACTATCGGTATTGGATTAATCCAATTAATCCAATAATACCAGTATCAGAATATCAGATTTTTAACATTGCTGGTTTTACCTGGTTTTTTAACATCAACACCATTTAGCAATGGCCGCAATGTAAAAACCGGTAAAATCTGCAATGTTAAAAATCCTATATTCCAATACTGGTAAATCCGATATCGGGAGATTCTATACCGGTAAATCCGGTATCCGGTAATCCCCCTAGAGTCCCACCCCTAGTCTACAGGCAGCCAACACCGAGAATGCAGGGCGGGTGTAAGATGATCGTGGCTGCCCAAACTGGTAAACAGACATGTTGCTGCATTCTAAACAACTTGCAAGTGAAGAGAAGCACTGCTAGAAGCCCACAGAAAAGGGAGCTACCCCCCAAAAAATCAAGCTTTGTGGTCTCCAGGGCATGAAATAACCAAACCAAAAGATTCAAAACAGACCTGAATGTTATTTTTTTAATATATAGAACCAGCAATGTACCCGATATGTACATCTGATGAAACAGAAACCAATAGCAGTTATTCTCCATTTTTATTGGAACAAAAACAAATACTATAAGGCAAATTCAACAATATTTGTTTTGAAGAATTTTTGTTATGGCTCTGCTTTGCTTGCTCTTACTTATCTCACAAATTTTAGCTTAGCATGCCTGGTCGCACATAGGAATTTATGAGCCTTCATGGCACACACACTTGTTGACACACCTTCCAAGTCCCCCATCTCCTGCTTTCTCTCCCTAACCTCCTCCTTTGATCTCTGCCTCCGGACCGATTCCCCCACACACATTGATGGCCACTCCCTGGACCTCATCTTCTCCAGAAACTGCTCTGTCGCTAATCTCTCCTTCAATTCTTGTCATAAATCTGACCACCTCCTCGCCTCCTTCAAGCTCTCCCACCAACCCCCCTCATCTTCCCCCGCTCATTGCTGCTGGGGAATCCCTGCACTATAAGCAGGACAGAGGCAGCGACTAGTGCGCAAGGAGGGATAACAAAGATCCCTCCCTCAAAGCTCAACTCTGGGTACTGCCCTGTTTGTTGTCCCTCCTTCTGCACTAGTCTCTGTCCTGCTTAGAGTGCAGGGATCCCCGGCCCCAGCAGCAGTGAGCGAGCATCTGGCTCCTGATGCTGATCCAGGGGATGGAGGGGGGGGGAGTCCCTGCTCTTCTGTGAATTCTCTTGTGTGTTAGGGTGCCAAGGACAAATTCTTCCCCTTTGTTCGGATGGCTTTCTGTCTCATTGTAGCTGCTCTGCACCCCCAGTTCTCTCTATGCAGCGATCACAAAGGGAACAGGGAGAATCTGTCCATCCTTCTAACAGAGACAGCACTGAACAACCAACCCTCCCCCAGCTGAATGGACCCGCCCAGAGCAGGCTTCCCCCTGCCTGCTCCTCCCCTCCCAGGCTGTAGATCCAACCTGCATGGAGTGTCATTTTGTTAGAAAATTCCCCTACTGCCTCTTTCTAGGCTTGGTACTCTCCCATTTGTGAGAATGGGAGGAGCCATTCAAAGGAGAACAGAAGGTTGCTACCTTGTAAACAAGGTTCTTTGAGATGGCTCCAAACAGTCTCACAAGCACCCACCCTTCCAACCCCGCATGAAATTTTCTTCCTAATTGCTTAGGGTTGGAAGGAACTGTGTTGGGTTTAGGTACCTTATATAGTGTGTGGGCATGTGAACGTCACATTTTTTTAAAAAGTTAGTGAGCTTGGTATATGCCGGTAAGAGAAGGGAGCGCAAGTGAGAATAGGAGACCCTCGAAGAACTTTGTTTACAAGGCAGCAACTTTCGCTGTGAAGGAGAAGTTTGGGGGGGGGGGGGGGGACTCTCCCCCACCTGTGTAGCAGCACTGCGGGGCTACAACTGAGGTGTTTAAAAAGGTGGTACTGGTGGTGCAAGAGAGACTGCTCCAGGACTCAGGAGTGGGGCTCCCAGCTCCCACGCATGCCGCATATGCCTGGGGCCGACCCTGATTGCTGCCAGCCCCCTGCTAGGGCAGGGCACAGGTGCAAATGTGCCCCCGCACCACAGTGGCTACGCCCTTGCAGTGGACTCTGAAACAGGTAGTCAGAGTCACCCCAAGTTCATTCATTCAATGATCTATTATTCAGCATCACGGTGCATCACGGACTTGCGCTCAGTGGCGGAAGGCAGCATAAAACCGCTTGTGTTCACAAACTGCAGACATTCTGCATCTGCAGATACTGACAGCAGGTAATGTGGAATCGCAGAAATGTGGAGGGGAAGTCGGCAGCAAGGCACATTAAGTGCCAAGTTCTCAGAATGGAATGGTGACGGGGTAACAGCTGCTGCCGCTTCAGCCCTACCTATAAAACACTTCACAGCCAATCTCCCTGTTAAGGAGGGTAGGGGGAAAGGGCGAGGGCTGACTCAAAGGGAACTTTTCAAGGGGAACGGCCATCTCTCCGATGGCACTCTGGGTTGCCAATAATCCCCTCAGGTTCTTAGGTGGGCGTTCCTCCTTTGTCAGAAGGCAACCCTTGTCATCATCGGGGAGGAGAGAATGTGCCAACCAAGAACAGAGGGGGGAGAGGGGGAATACAGGAGTGTCAGCCACACAACACTGAGCTCTGCCCAGATCACCCCGGTGCAGCTCAGGGCAGGGAACCAGGGGAAAAGGGGAAAAGGGGGACAGGACCAGGGGTGAGGGTGTTGAGGGGGAAGGGAAGAGGACTCCAGGGGGGGGGATGGAAGGGTCAAACACTCGAGGGGAAGGAATACGGGCAGGGGATCACAATTTAGGAAGACAACACCACGGGCCAGTTCAAGGAAGGGGGAGGGGGTGCGAGGAGGGACACGCTCACAGAGTCACACTATCAGGGAATAAGATAGCAAGGCAAGGTACAGTGGAATTACAAGAGGCACACACAGCAAACACTTCAATCACTTAGCTTTCAAGAACAAGGAGAGGGGCCAGCTTCTCTCAACGATTACCGGCAGGGAGATGACACCCTGCCTGCATTTTATCTTCCTTTGGTTGCCCAGGTGAGAGCACTTGTGATGGGGTCAAAGCCCTGCCCCTCCCCACCATGCATGCCCGGCCGCTAGGTGTGCACTGAGTCGGGGTGGGGCCACGCCTGCTGTCTGTGGGGCGTTCGGCTGCCGGCGGGGAGGAGCCTGAGTTGCAGCCGGGGAGGGGATCCCCTGGGTCGGGGTTGAGGTAGATCTCCCTCCCATAGGGGCCTGCGGGGCCATTCCCCACCTTCCCCGTCGCTGGCAGGACATGTTGCGGTGCTGCGGCATGACACTTCCCCCTACCTCTCCGCCCTAATCTCCTTACGCACTCTGGCACGCGCCCTCCGTTCCTCCTCGGTCCCCTCCCTCTCTCTGCCTCATCTCCCATGCTCCCCTAACCGCCTTCATCCCTTTTCCCTCGCTGCCCCCCATGCCTGGAACTCCCTCCCTACCCACATCCACTTTGCCTCCTCCCTCCGCATCTTCAAATCCCTCCTCAAGACCCACTTCTTCCGTGCCGCCTTTCCCAATGCCTGCTAGTTGCTTTCCCCCAATTACTTACAGTCTGCCCTCCTCTGCAGACTCCTGCCTCACTGTAACCAAGCCAAGCACACGCACCTGAGACTTCGCAGCCACTTACATGTTGGCTTGCTTCTCCCTTATCTTCCTATTGTCCCATCTCCTTGTCGCCCCCTCCTTTCTTTTTAGATTGTAAGCCACTCGGGGCTGGCACTCAGAAACTTGGAAATACTCACAAATAATTTTGTTACTATTTGATCCAACCCTAAATAATATGCTCATGAATTAACACTGAAAGAAAAGGTGTAGAGAGAGGTCCTGGGGCAGCTGACTTCTCTTGGCCTAGAATCAGGCACTGAAATAGGTTTTTATACAATTTGTTGGTCAAGTCACGATTGCTTATGTAGAAATGGGCCCAACAGCAGCACTTCCACGTGTCGGATTTCCTTCAGGATCAAAGGCGTGGAAGTAACTTTCAGTTAAACTTTGTGGAGAGTGTACCCCACATGAGCTCTGCCTCCAAATGGTAAGTGGCTTAACCTTTCTTTCTTTCTTTCTTCCTTTCTTTCTTTCTTTCTTTCTTTCTTTCAAAATACAAAATCCCCAAACCCTTCTCCAGCCCCTATCCTTGCTTATCAAATGCCTGGCCAAATAAAAAGGTCTTTCATAGGCCCCAGAAGATGAGCACATTTGGGCTCAGATGACCATCCAGGGAGAGGGAGTTCCCCATAATTGCGGGGCAGCCACCAAGAACTCCTCTCTGGCATTTAATTGATTTGTGCCATGATTCTGTCCCCTATCCTTCTGTGCATGCTCTCCTCTCTGCTCCCTTACCCGGAGCTCAGTTTTTCAGTGCTTGGGGATAAGAAGTGAATGCAGGAGCCAGATCCAGGAACTGGAAAGGGGACACATAAAAGCTTGCCATTAGTTGCATTTGTCCCCCGGGCCTGAGTTTCCGCACTCCTCCCCTATAAGTTCACTAGATCCCAAGTCTGAACATTTTTTTGAGACAATGAAGACCTTTTCAGTTTGAAAGGGAAGGAAAGAGGACAGGCTACATTGAAGGAAACTGGCAGTGGATCCTAAAAGCACCTGGAAAATAAACAAAACCAACCTCCAGGTGTATTTTAAAGTTGAGTAGAGAGGAGTTGAGATGGGCCCCTGTGGGGAGGGAGTGCCACAATGAGGGGCCCATCACAGCAAAGGTCCGATGGCCTGCTGACTTAAGATGCAATGGTAGGATTCCCAAATAGCAAGTGGTTTCCGAGTGCAGGTAACCACCAGGGCAAAGCTCCAGGAGTAGGCCTCAAATAAATGCATAACTTATTAAAGTAGAGTGGGTCCCTTCACATCATAATTTGATCCTAGCCATAAATAATCCCTTTCCCTTCTTTAACGAAGCTTCTTACATAACCAGGGGTGTAGCTATCATAGGCCGCTTTTACCCATGACAAAAATGGGTTCTTATAACACAGTATTCTCCTTTTATGCAGTGAGATCTTCCAGCCTTATAAGAGTCACATCTGGTGGGTCTTACAAGGTGAGATCTCGCTGCATAAAAGGGGAATAGTGTGTTCACACATTACAAAACTCCAGCATTTATAACACCTGGAATTATCTCAAGAACTGATAGGAACCCATTTTTGTCATATGTAAAAGCAGCCATAGGGACAGGAGGGACATTCAGCCTGGGGTCAAATTGGGGGGATGGGGCGGGGGGCAGAGACTGAGCTGAGTGGAAACAGAACTGGAAGCTCCTGCAGTGTGTGGTGTGCTTAGGATCCACCCAGCAGCCTGCACAGGATGGAGCATGCACCGGTGGTGTTGGCATGAGGCAGGCAGTACAGCTGCAGTCTCCAGGGCTGAGGCTGAGGCGCAGCAAGTGGAGGGAGGGAGAGACTCGGTGATGTCAGGAGTGTCTCTGGTGTCAGAGCAGTAGACTCACCGGACTGGAGGTGGAGGTGAGAGCTAGTCCATTTCTTGCATCTGGGGTCTGGGCCTATTCCAGCCTAACAAAGCACCCTTCCTGTCAATGAAATGCTTACAAGGTTAGACCTTGCCGTTTAAGACACTCTAGCATTTTTTTTAGCTAAAAAAAGAGAAAAGAACCCTTCTTGTATAATCCAAGAACGAATTCGCCTCTCAGAGAATGTGCCCATTGAGCAAAGTGCCTGAGGAAAGGTATGTGGGAGAGAGCATGAGCACTGGGTAAAAGGGAGAGGGGGCACTTGCTGGCTATTCAGCTTTGAAAATTTACGACTGCAGCCCTCGTAAAGATCTCCAGGGCTGCGACTCTCCAAACTCCTTGTTCAGCTCTGATTTATGGAGGGAGTAAATCGAAGCAAAACTGGGTCATCGAAAAAATTTGTGGAATAATTTATAGCTTTGGTTCAGGGAAGGGCTTCCCTCTGGTTTATTTCCCTTTAGTCTGAAGATCAAGACGTGTGAGTTGCCAATTACCTGCGGCAGCATGGGGCGTACCGACAGCTGGAGGGGGGTGGGGTGTCAACGTATGAGTCAGCAGTAGCATGTCTAGACAATGTTAGAGATCCAATGTGCTGCAGTTAAATTGAGGAAGTTTTGGTGCTATCTAAATTCATGTTATTAAATGTGGGGGGAAAACATAATCTATTGCGAAGAGCAGCTTTCCAGAATGAATACAATTCTGAACGATAGAAGGAAAACAGATTGTTTTGATTTTTATCCTGTCTTTCTCCCAAAGGCTTTGGCTGCCTCACAATATACAAAAAATATAAAACCCAGTTAAAACCATATAAAATTCTCATTAAAACTATTCTTACCTCTGCCCTCCAAATCCTATCCTCACCTACTAAAAGCCTGGTTAAATAAATGGGTCTTACATTTTCATCTTAAGATGCTCTGATTATTAGTATATAGCAGAGATGAAGCAGATATCTGTGGCCAAAACAGATACTCCGATATTGGGGGAGGGGGGAGAGCTTTGGCTACACCAGAAACAAGTGGATTTTTTTTACAAATTTGATTATATATAAAGCCAGTGTCTTGGGGTTCCCCTTCAAACTGAGGCCTGGGACACTGGCCTCTAGTATCCATGCCTTAATACAACATCAGCCCCATCCATGGAGGGCATGTCCCCACTTGGGTCCTGACCCACAGTTTGGGAACGTTTGTTCTAGGACAAGGGTGGAGAACCTTGTCCCTTTCAGGGGCCACTTTGGAAATTAGTATAAGTTCCGTGGGCCACATCAGAGTTTGGATGTAAGTTTGCAAGGATGGGGGAAGGAAGGGAAGGGTCTAGAATGATAGGACTGTGCCCTGGATCCAGGTTCTGTCCTTGAGCACGTTTATTGACTGATTTATTGATTTCAATTTCTATACTACCCGTCTCCTGAAAGACTCAGAGAGGCATACAATATATTTTTTTTAAAAAAACAGGACAAAGTAAACCCCTCAAAAATACCCTATAAAAATCCTTTAGAAATCCCCGCCCCAACCCCTATCCCTGTATGCCATTAACCCAATTAATAAAATCAATGAAATTGATTTTCATTGATCAATGAAAATCACTCACCCACAGTACAAATACACAACTCCTCCCTCCCTCCCCCAAATCACACCCCCTCCCATATCCTAAATTGTCACCCGTCTTCTTTCTGCCCTAACCCACCTCCTCCATATCTACCATAACTCCCCCCCAAAACACCACCCATCCAATTAAAAAATAAGGAAAGAAAGATTCATATCCAAAACCTAACTTATCCACAGCTCTAGTCACAAACGGCCACCAAAGCTTTTAGTGGTTTTTGGCAGCAGCTGCAGGCACCCGTCACCTGCCATTGAAGGAGGCTCTTATGGAAGCCAGAGGGGATGCAGGGTGGGGTGGGCTAAAAATAGGCCAGTCTTTGTAGGTTTTGCCAGCCCTCCTCCTTTACCACTGAAGGAGGCCTCGCCTTTATGGAAGCCAGAGGGAGGCCTCACGTGGAAACAGGTTCCAATCCCTGCAGGTCCAGCAGCTTCCTTCCCCTGAGCTCACTCTTTCAGGGCTTGCGGGTAGGAAAAGGATCCGGGAACTGGGAAAGAGCCAAATAAAAGCAGCTGGGGGCTGGATTTAGCCTTCAGGTGGGTAGGTTCCCCACCCCTGTTCTAGGAGTTTCTATTGCTTAATAAATAATACTAATATGAATTCTTCTTCTTCTTCTTCTTCTTCTTCTT
>QEPC01003276.1:98248-117481 GCA_003113815.1 Sphenodon punctatus
TAGATCATCACTAGGACCTTGAACTTGGCCCGGCACACTATCGGCAGCCAGTGCAGAGCTCGGAGCACCGGTGTAATGTGCTCCCGGCGACCCGTCCCCGTCAGAAGACGAGCCGCCGCATTCTGCACCAGCTGCAGCCTCCGAGCCAAGAACAAGGGAAGCCCCACGTAGAGCGCGTTGCAGAAGTCGAGCCTCGAGGTGACAAAGGCATGGATGAGGGAGCCCAGATCCGGGCCAGAGACATACGGACGCAGCCTATGCACAAGATAAAGCTGGCGGAAGGCAGCCTTAGCGACTGCCTCCACCTGCCGCTCCAGACGCAGGTCTGCATCCAATATGACCCCCAGACTCCGGACCTGCTGAGCTACAGGAGGGCAAACCCCCCCAACTAGGGGGGCCACCACCCCCTTCGCCCTCCCCCAGAATATAGGCCCCAGAACCCTGATGGTGGGTTCTGGGGATGGAGTGGCTGGCTATTTCTTGATGCAGTGGAATGACAGCTCCCTGTGAGTGGAATTATTGCCCCAGAACCCTGACGGTGGGTCCTGGGACTAGAGTGGCAGCTTTTGGTTGAAGCGGAATGACAGTCTTCTCTGCCTGGAGAGAGCGTAGATCCCAGGTGCTGGTTTTGACCTTTAAAGCCCTTCACAGCCTTGGCCCTGCTTATCTGTGGGACCGCCTCACTCCCCATTTGCCCATGTGACCCATGAGATCATCCGTGGGAGCCTTTTTGAAAGTTCCCCAGGTGGGATGGGTGGCCACCGATGTTAGATCTTTTTTGGTGGCTGCCCCTGTGCTGTGGAACTCTCTCCTGGAGGAGGCTTGGTTGGCCCCCACTCTCCTGTCATTTTGATGTTTGTGTAATACCTGGATGTTCTGCCAGGCTTTTGGTGAGGGGGAGTAGGGTGGGTGGGTTGGGCGAGGAATTGTTTTTTTCTTCTGTATATGGGATTTTTAACTTTTAAATGGCTTTTATTGTTTTATTGTTTTAATTTGTTCTTCACTGCCCCAAGCTGCCCTGCAGGCAGGAGGGGTTGGATGAAATATTTTATAAAATAAAATAAAATAAAATAAACCCTGATGGTGGGTCCGGGGGCTGGAGCGGCTGGCACCCCTGCTCGGCCGGGCATTTCAGGCTGGCTGGCCTCGATGTGGGACAGTTGCAAACAAGTGGAATGACAGACCTCCCTTCCTGGAACGTAACCCCCAGAACCCTGATGGTGGGTCCTGGGGCTGGAGTGACCAGAACCCCTGGTCGGCTGGGTGTTGCAGGCTGCCAGGCATCAGTGGAGCAGTGGCACAGGCCTGGCCAGGGCTTTGTGAGTGGCACCCCTGCTTGGCTGGGCATTGCAGGCTAGCTGGCATCTGTGGAGGAGCAGCAGGGGCCCAGCCAGGGGTCTGTGGGGAGCACCCCTGCTCGGTTGGGCATTGCAGGCTGGCTGGCCTCAATGTGGGACAGTTGCAAGCAAGTGGAATGACAGACCTCCCTTCCTGGAACATAGGACCCAGAACCCTGATGGTGGGTCCTGGGGATGGAGTGGCTGGAACCTCTTCTAGGCCAGGTGTTGCAGGCTGGTTGGCATTGGTCAAGCAGCGGCAGAAGTCCAGCCAGGGTTCAGTAGTTGGAACACCTGCTCGGCGGGGCATTTCAGGCTGTCTGGCCTGGATGTGGGACATTTGCAGAAAGTGAGGTGGACCAACACAACCCTCCCTGCCTGGAACATAGGCCCCAGATCCCTGATGGTGGGTCCTGGGCCTGGAGTGGCCAGCACCCCTAGTTGGCTGGGCATTGCAGGCTTCCAGGCATTGGTGGAGCAGCGGCACAGGCCTGGCCAGGGCTTGGTGAGTGGCACTCCTGCTTGTCTGGGCATTGCAGGCTTGCATCCTACTCTCAGAATCTCAACAAGCTATTCTTCCAATTGGTCAATCCTTGTCCAGTGGTAAATCATGTGGCCACCCGGTAGCAGACATTGGATTGCCAGGGCACAGTATCTGTGGAACAGCAGAGGCAGCAGAAGCAGACATTGGGTTGCCAGGGCACAGAACTCGTGGCACAGACAGCAGAGGCAGCATTTGCAGCAGCAGCAGATATTGTATTTCCTGGTAGCAGAACCCATGACACAGACAGTAGAGATGGCATTGGCAGCAGTAGAAGACATTGGATTGCCCGGGCACAGAACCAATGGCACAGACAGAAGAGGTAGCATGGGCAGCATCAGCAGGCATTGGATTGCCTGGTAGCAGAACCCATGGCACAGACAGCAGAGGCAGCATTGGCAGCAGTAGTAGGCATTGGATTTCCTGGGCACAGAACCCGTGGCACAGACAGCAAATGCAGCATTGGCAGCAGCAGTGGACATTGGATTTCCAGGGCACAGAAGCCATGGCACACACAGCCTTATTGGCTTGGCCAATAAGCCAAGGCGGTATTGGCAGCAGCAGTGGACATTGGATTGCCCAGGCACAGAATCCGTGCACAGACAGCAGAGGTGGTATTGGCAGGAGCAGCATCAGACATTGGATTGCCTGGTAGCAGAGCCCATGGCACAGACAGCAGAGGTAGCATTCACAGCAGCAGCAGACATTGGATTACCTGGGTAGAGAACTCATGGCACAGACAGCAGAGGCAGCATTGGCAGCAGTAGCAGGCATTGGATTGCCCGGGTACAGAACCTGTGGCACAGACAGCAGAGGCAGCATTAGCAGCAGCAGCAGCAGCAGCAGCAGACATTGGATTGCCTTGGCACAGAACCCGTGGCACAGACAGCAGATGCAGCATTGGCAGCAGCAGTGGATATTGGATTTCCAGGGCACAGAACCCATGGCACAGTCAGCAGAGGTGGCATTGGCAGAAGCAGACATTGGATTGCCCAGGCACAGAAGTCGTGGCACACATAGCCAAGGCAGCTTTGGCAGCAGTAACAGACATTGGATTGCCTGTTGGCAGAACCCATGGTACAGACAGCAGAGGTGGCATTGGCAGCATCAGCGGACATTGGAATGCCGGGGCAGAGAACACATGGCACAGACAGTAGAGGTGGCATTGGCAGCAGAAGCAGACATTGGATTGACTGGGCACAGAACCCTTGTGGAACAGCAGAGATGGCAGCAGCAGGATTTGCCTGTGCACAGCACCCATGGAGCCAGGGTGGTAGGATTTGCAAGGGAAGAACTCCCATACAGCAACAGCAGCAGGATTGCCAGGGCACATTTGGATTTGCCAGGGCAGAGCACCAATGGACCAGCAGGCAGCAGCAGTGGTATTACCAGGCCAGTGGGGGCACATCACATAGGGTTGCCAGGGCAGGCAGACAGGCACCTTGGCATGAGAGGTAGGCAGGCTGGGGCAGGGCTTCAGCTTTGGTGGCAGGGCGGGCACACAGGCAGCATGGCATGAGCAAAGGCAGACTGAGGCAGGCTTCTGATCTAGACTACCTCGGTGGGTGGGGGGGCAGACAGGCAGCATGGCATGAGCATTGCAAGGTTGGCTGAGGCAGGTTTTGAACTTGGCAACCTGGGTGGGTGAGCAGACAGGCAGCGTGTCATGAGCATCGGAAGGCTAGCTGAGGGAGGCTTTGATCTTGGCCACCTGGGTGGGTGGAAGGGCAGACAGGCAACGTGGCATGAGCAGAAGGCAGACTGAGGCAGGGATTGAGCTTGGCCACCTGGGTGGGCGGTTGGGCAGACAGGTAGCGTGGCATGAGCATCGGAAGGCTGGCTGAGGCAGCTTTGATCTTGGCCACCTTGACGGGAGGGCAGGCAGACAGGCAGCGTGGCATGAGCAGAAGGCAGACTGAGGCAGGCTTTGATCTAGGCCACCTGGGTGGGCAGGCAGACAGGCAGCGTGGCGTGAGAGGGAACCAGTCAGATAGGTGCGCCGAGATCATCTAGGCAGAGGTTGGCTGGCAGGCCTACAGCTTCCCAATTCCACCCTGTGTCATGAGGTCAGTCAGATAGGCCGGCCGAGACCTTCTAGTGAGAGAGAGAGAGAGAGAGAGAGGCAGGCACTGGCAGGGCAGGCACTGGACATTTGGAGGGAGGGACAGCACCTCAGCAGCAGCAGCCCAGACTGAGGAGGATCCCCGTCCCAAGACTGCACCTGGAATGGGATGGCGTGTGCCACTGCACCATCAATTCATGTCATGGGACAGCTCAGGGAATCCCAGTAGCAGAAGGTTCACCTTGATAAAAAGCAACTGCTCCACCAATTTGGTCCCGTCTCTGGTGGTGCGGCGAGCAAATGTACCCCACCATGGAGAACACCCACTCACTGGGGACACTCATGTGTGGACAGGACAAGATACCCTTGACCACTTTGGACAGAGCCGGACAGACGTTGGTCTTGCCGGACCAGTAGGCCAAGGGATTGCTGCTGGGTTCGATGTACAGCTCCTCCTCCTGGTAGCTCTCCAATGCTGCTGAGGCGCTGTCATACTCCCATGCTCACCAGAGTGCCCTGCACATATGAGCTGCTGCTGCTGCTGCTGCTGGCAATAGGGGTGCTGCTGTTACTCAGCCGGCTGCTGATGTTGCTACCACTAGGGCTGGGAGCAGGGACAGACCCCGCCAGCTGAAAGGGGTGGCTGCTCCCGCTCCCACCATCCCCAGGGGCATCCTGCTGCTGCTGCCGCACACTCTCCAGAGCCCTCTCTGCCTTCTGGACCCTCTCCACCAGCTCACCCTTCCAGTGCCCATAGAGTGGTGTCTGGCGTGCTGCATTGCCCTTGACCCTGGGGTCCAGCATGGTTGCCAAAACGTATTCTGCCCACTTCAGGAGTTCATCAAAACGCGCCTTCAGCCCTGCCTTCAGCTGCTGCACCAGGTCAACTGGCTCATCTGCCAGCTTCCTGCCCTGAGGGCCACAGTCCTGCCCCTGAATAATCTTCTCCAGCCTCCTGAGGAAACTCTGGACCAAAGGGGTCACCTGGCTGATGGTGGCCGTGGAGGAAATGATGTTTTCCGTCATGGCCAGGAACGGTCTCAGCACGAAGACCGTGTGAACCAGGATTTCCCATTCCACCTCATTGTACCCTGGAGGTGCCCTGCTTTCCATCACCAGTTGCACCTGATGGAAGGTGGCTTTCTGCTCAAGAAGCTGCTTGAGCATCAGGAAGGTCGAATTCCACTGTGTGGACACATCCTGCACCAGCTGGCACACTGGGGAGCCTTGCTCTGCCTGCTTCGCCTGGAGGAGGTCGCTGCCCTTCACGCTCCAGTTAAAGAAACCGACCAGCTTCCTCCCCCGCTCGATCAGGGAGCTAAGGGTGTCTGCTCCAATTCCCTTCTCCCCCAAGCCCAGAGTGTCCCTGACCACCAGGTGAAGGGTGTGTGCAGCGCAAAGGATGCTGGTGAAGCCCCCCTCACAGACAGTCCTCAATATGTTGGCCATGTTGGCCAACACCACGCACTCCTTGGTGAAGGACGTGCCTGGCGTGACCCACTCCCTAATCATGGCGGTGAGGGCTGCCTCTATGTTCCGAGACGTGTGGGGGCCGTACATTACTTCTGTCTGAAGCAGGGCCCAGCTATACCCTGCTTCGGGACCTCTCCTGCCACTGCCAAATGCTGCCTCTGGGTCCTGCCACCGGTGCGTCGTCACTGTCAGGTAGGCATGCTGCACGTTCCTGATCGAACACAGGTCCGTGGTGAAGTGGACAGAAGCAACCCCAGCCCTTGCCAGCTGGTCCCTCACCCACTCCTTTAAAGCCTGGTACAGGGCTGGCACCACCTGCCGACTCAGGGTGGTGCGCGAGGGCAGTTTAAACTGGGGGGCCAGGAACCCAATCAGGCACCTAAACCCCATTTCCTCGACCACCGAAAAGGGCTGCCCATACAGCGCTATCATTTCCCGCAACATGCACGTAGCTTTCAGTTGAAAGCCACACCGCCCTCCACGTCCTGCAGCTGCCGATAGACTTGGCAGCGGCCCCCACCCCAGCTCCTCCATGGTTCACTGACGCTGCTGCTGCTTCTGTTGCTGTTGCTGCTACTCCCCCCTAGCAGCGATACTGCTCCTGCTGCTAGAGGCAGCTGTTCAAGCAGGACGCTTTCCCGCTGATGGAAGTGGACGACTGGCCGCTGCTGTCGGAAACCCACTGGCATCCACTGCCCCTGCCTGCCTGCTTAGCAGCACAGCGCTGTGGCATCCCTTGAGGTGCCTCGCCATGGTAGTTGTGCCAAGGTTGGTGAGCACCTGCCCACGCTTCACCACCTTCTGGCACAAACTGTACTGCACCTCCGTGGAATCATCCACCCACACCAACTTAAAATGCATCCTTAAAAGAGGATGTTTGCCCCCTCCTGCCTTCTGGCCCACACCGGGTGACGCACCGCTGACAGCGCTGCTGGGAGGGGCAGAACATGGTGGTGACACAGCTCTCGGAGGGACAGCCATTGCCTCAGCACCAGACATCTCCTCCACAGGACTAGTGTCTGCATCGCTGTCCCCAGTCTGAGTGATATTCCCCCGCAAAGGGGAATACTGGGGCTGATGGACTGCCTACCATGCTGCTGCCACTCTCCCTGTGTTCCCTATAGCTGCTGCTGCTACTGCTGTTCCTCTCGCTGCTGCCATTGCCTGGGGATCGGGCTCTGTCTCTAGCAGCTGGGGTGGGATCTACCAGCCCTGGACTGTTGGGGATCACCTCAACAATCGGGGACATTGGTGGCCCTTGAGGAACATTTGACCCCAAATCACCTGCTCCTGCAGCCGCAGCAGAGACAGCTGCAGCCTCCTGGACTGCAGACCTTCCAGTGCCCTCACAACAAACAACACAGTGAGCGGTACAAAACTGAAATGAGAGCTAAATCGATCTAATGCTACTCTGAATAAATCCAAAAACAGGGGAAGGGAATCAGGGATGTAATATATACAGGAAGGAGGGAAGGATTCAATGGAGGGTACGGAGAAAGAACAAAGGGAGGGGTAAAAAATGAAAATAACACCTAAATCTACCTAACCTAATCTAAATAAATAAAACTACGGAGGTAAAAGTGTGGAAATGGGTGAAATAGGAGGCGGATGACAATGGATTTGTAGGTACACAAACTGCTGGGACAGGGAGACTTCTGAAAACGCCTGCTGACCTGATCAGTGGCTAGCTCAGAAAGAGTTGGAAGGGGGGAGGGCAATGACTTTTGTGAGTTGGAAGGGGGCAGAGCAATATCATTTGTTACTTGCTGCACCCGCCTTACCACAAGCCCCATTGGCTCTGTGCAGCCTAGCCCGTGGCCAATTGCAGACTGCGAAGCCAGTGGTCTGAGGAAAAGAGGGATGGTGATTGGGCAGGCTGGCTGCTATTCCAAGCCTCTCCACCCCGGCACCAGGAAGTCTGCTCCTAAGCTGCCTCCCACTCCCTGGGTCTTCCAGCCCTGTTCTTTCCTGCTCAAACACGCCTGAACTCGCCCGAACACGGCCAAACTGTTCGGGGCTTCGGGCGTTCGGTTTGGCCATTTGGTTCGGCCATCCAAATGGGCCATGTTCGAGCCAAAAACCGAATGGCCGGACCGCGTTTGCACATCCCTAGCACTGTCAGTCTACCAAGCGTTTCATGTCTCTCTCCATTTCACTTTCCAAACATATCTTCCCTGCTCCCCCATCAGTAGCTCTCAGCTTTCCTCCTCCAGCTTTCTAGCCCTTGTAATGATTGACAGCTTCTTCTTTCTGTCACTACAGCAATTGGTTTTGTCAGCACTGCTCCGCTAACTGAGGAGGGTGGCAGAAGATCGGAAAACAAAAGCACAACATGCTCCATCTGAGCGATCCTGCAGTACACGGCTAGGAACAAGGCAATTCTGGGGAGTGTTGTGTTGAAATTAGTTTCTGTTAAACAAAGGAATTGTTGTATCTTTGCTAGAACTGAAATGGGGTGCAGAATGAATGTGCATAAATTGGGCGTTTGTAGCTGACCCAAATGACATTTGTCATGGTGTTTGAACAACTAAATATTTGCCATTTCGGTTAATTCAGTTGTTTTGTTTTGGCTGGTGTGTTCGGCTGCATTTTCAGTTAATTAATTTTTGTTTGAATTCGTGCTTTTGGTATTCCACACTTTTGGCACGTCTGTTTTTTGTGGTATCTCTATGCAACTGCTATACATTATTCCCCCTTCTCCCCCTGAGCAGGGCAGTCTATCACAAATTAATAAGATGAAATTTAACCAAGGAAAATGTAAAGTTCTTCAGTTACGGAAGAAAAAACAAATGCAGAAGTATAAGAGGGTAGGGATTCCTGGCTTGGCAGCAGCAGAAATAAAAAGGATCTAGGGATTGTGGTGGATCACAAACTGAACATGAGTCAGCAGTGGCCCTTTTCACACAGACACTCTAACACCGATAAAATGGGTGTTACATTGTATTATACATGTTGCAGGGCACCCATAGAGCACACCAAGCCCTGCAACATGTGTAATAAAATATAACACCCATTTTTTCAGTGTTAGAGTGTGAAAAGGGCCAATGTGATGCAACTGCATAAAAGACAAATGCAGTATTAGACTGCATCAATGTTGCCAAGTGAGTGGCGGTTAAGCATTGGCCAGACCTCATCGGGAGTACTGTGTCCAGTTTTTGCCATCTTGTTTTAAGATGGACATTGACAAATTGGAGTGGGTTTAGAGGAGAACAACAACGGGTGTTAACAAATGAGACAATAGCCCAAAATAACCCCCACCCGGTGTGTGTCCACCTACCCAAGTATGAGGTGGTTGCTGTGATAGGGACCCTGTAGAAGGTACCCTGTCCCTTTAAAAAGGTTGGGCATAGACTTTAAATGTGCAAGCCGCAGGTGAACAAGGTGGCTTGTGGGAGAGCGTGAGGACTCAGGTGCGGTAAGAGGCACCTGAAAGGTAGTTAGTAGGCGTGGGAATATCGGTATCGGATAAATCTGATACATCCGATAATCGGGTATATCAGATTAATCTGATAATCTCCGGTATCGGCATACTGTTTTTTTTAACATTGGTCGCTTTACCGTTTTTTTTACATTGTGGCCATTGACTTCAATGGACGCAATGTAAAAAAACCAGTAAACTGCCCAATGTTAAATAACCGGTATGCCGATACCGGTAAATCCGATACTGGGGAGATCCAATACCGATTAATACAGTATCTGGTATTCTCCCCTGTGTCCCATCCCTAGTAGTTAGGCAGGCCCTCCGGCCAGTGAGAAGCTGCTGGAGAGAGCAACGGGATGCCTGAGGTAGTGCTGGAGAAGAGAGGTGCAGCTGAGGTGAAATTAACAAAGCTGGGCTGAAATGAGCAAGCGCCACGGAGAGGTGAGAAACGGCTGTGAACTGAGAGAGCAAGGACTGCAGGCAGCCAGAGGAAGAGGTGCGATGCTGCTGAGGCAGTGGTGAGGAACAGTCGTCAGGAGACAGGTGTCAGGGACCCCCACTCGCCTCACCGGCCCCTCGGGGTGCAGGCGAAAGCTGAGAGAGATAGAGAGAGATTCCCTCTCCTCTAGAGGTATCTACCTGGAGCAATGATCAGACTAACACAGGAGTCTGCTTAACACATCACTTTACTAACAGTGGGGGTAGGGGGAGAGGCTAGGCACAGTATAGCACACAGACAGTATCAGCAAGTGTACAGCAAAATGACAACAGTCTCATGTTCTATTCAGTGGTTCTTCCTTCATGGTGCTCCCCATCTAGCCTGGAAAGAGGGGTCCAGATCCAGTCGAGCCAGCTCTCTCCAGGCTGCAGCTCCAAGTCCCCCGCTCAGGTCCTTGCACTCAGCCGCTTCCTCCTGCAGCTTTCAGCTTCCTTTGTCCCAGGGTCTGACCCCAATCTCTCCTAAGCCCAGAGTATTTAAGCACCATCAACCGCACACGGCCCAGTCATCTGCCCACCACCCTGAGCAGCTCAGAGTGGCCCCTCTGAACTCCAAGCCTGGTTTGGAGACTCCATCGGGCCTACCCACATGGTCACTGTGTGCTTTTGTTTGCAGAAAACCATTGAGTCCCCTGGCTGCCTCTCCAGCCTCCCTCAGGTTCAGTTCAGTATTCCCCACAACAGGAGATGGACATTGTTTGAGATGCTGTGACTGGGAGCAAAAGGCTTGCCTCAGAAGGATTAGAGACTGAGGTACTGATGGGACTGGGGGGTAGGGCCATTGATTGAGACAAGATAGCAAGGTCTACACTGGGGGCAGGGTCCATCCCTGTTACAGTCACCAGAGGTTTGACTGCTACAGCCCCCATCCACTCACCCCACAGTTCCCTCTCATGTCGGGCTCTGGGAGCATGCCATCTCCACTGTGTGGATGAAGGTTGGCTTATTTATTTATTTATTTATTTATTTATTAAACAATTTACTACCCTGCCCCTCCTGCTCCAAGCACTCAGGGAGACTTACAATGTTAAAACACATAAAATCCATAAAACCAAGAAATACAATAAAAATAGAATGCACAAAACCAAACCGCCCCCCTCCCTATCCCCCCATCCCATCCTACACCCCATCTCCCTCACCAAAAGCCAGGCAGAAGAGTCAGGTTTTCACATATGATGGAAGGAGGGGAGATCCAGGGCCAACCGGGCCTCCATCGAGAGGGAGTTCTATAGCCTAGGTGTGGTCACCAAGAATGCCCTCACCATAGTGGCCCCCCGGCCCCCTGGGGGAATCTTGAGAAGGGCGCTCCCAGCAGACCACAGAGGCCGCTCCAGAGTGTCGAGAGCAAGACGGTCTCACAGGTAAGTTGGGTCAAGGCTGTATAGGACTCTATAGGTAAAATCCAATACCATGAATCTTGGCAAAAGTGTGTCATCATGACTCTGTCCCATCAGGTTGTATGCAGACTCACGCACATACAGCACCACAGAATCACGGGCAGAAGCCTAGAGCATCCAAGGAACAACTGCTCCTCAGTGGCAGAGGAGGGTAGGTAGGGATGTGCAAACACCCGGGGGTTTGCCCCAAAATTGTTCGGGTTCGGGCTGTTTGTCCCAAACCTGTTCGGTTTCACTGAATCCGTTCGGAGGGGCACGGGGGACCCGGTTTTCCCTCCCCCCTCCAAGCTGTGCAGGTGGAAGGGGCACCGGGGCTCCCTCCCCTCCCACCCTGCCCATTCTGTTAAATAAATAATAATAATTTTAAAAAACCCAACCCAGGGATTAAGCTATCTGGTGGTGCCGGGGCTTTGATCTTGGGTCCGGCGGTGGAAGCGGTGGCAGGTCCAGCTCCAGCGGCACTCTCAAGCACTTCAGACCTCTTCTAGGCTTCCGCGAACTGAGGGAGGGTCCGAAAGCCCTCCTTCAGTTCCTGGAAGGCCTAGAAGAGGCCTGATGTGCTCCAGAGTGCTGCTGGAGCTGGACCGGCCACCGCTGCTGCTGCTGCCGCTGGACCTGGGGCTACAGCCCAAGCACCACTAGGTAGGTCAATCCCTGGGGTGGTTTTTTTGTTTTTTTTTAACCAGGCTGTGTGGGTGGGGGAGGTGAGCCCCGGTGCCCCTTCCACCCGCGCAGTCTGGAGGGGGGAGGGAAAACCGGGTTACCCCCTGTCCCCCGCCTGAATGTGTTAGAAACCCAAACTTTGTTAGGTCGGTTCGGGCAGAGGGCATTTAGGGTTCAGGGTGTTTGTGAACGTCCCGAACACTCTGAGTTCAGGCCAAACCCCAAACCCCCAAACTCTGTTCACATATCCCTAGGGGTAGGCCGGAAACAACAAATGGTGGTGGATGCTGTTTCTGTCAGAAAAAGTCCTTCAGCTTCATTCAGGTGATGTGGAAACTTTTCTGACTTTTCCACTGTTTTGGCCAGTTGTTATTTTTTGCCAGTTGAACAAAGCTGCTAGAGGGCTGATCCCAAGCCCTGTGTGTGCCTTACATGCACCTCTGGGTGCTGTGGAGATGCAAAAATGCTAGCTAAGTGCTGTAAAAGTGCCATAAAACTGAGATAAAAGTCCTGAAAAGTGACAAAAAGTCAGAGAAAGTGCTGAAAAGTGACAAAAATGATGAAAATGCCTAAAAACACCGGAAAGTGATGAAAAATGCCAGAGCATAATGACAACATTGATGGGAAATGATGGGAAATTACAGACACCAATATCAACAATGGCGGAAGCATGGAATCACCGGAGACTGAAGTACCAACAAACATTCACAAGTGCTCTCGAAAGGTCAGTATTTTCCTGAAGAATGAGAACACTTGCTCTTGCCTCAGCCCTGGACGGGGGGGAGTGGGGCAGAGTGCAGTGGGGAAGAACGCCTGCCCAACAGTGAGGTTTGTTGCACTAAAACTGTGAGTGGGGGCTGCATGGACCGAGCACAGACTTCAGCAGTCTAACATCTTGCTAGTTTACACCTAAAGATGATAAAGTGTCTGAAAAGCAAGTCTTGTGAGGAAAAGTTGAAGAAACTCGGTCTCTTTAGTCCAGCAGAGATGACATGATAACAGTCTTCAAATACCTAAAGGGCTGCTACCGAGAAGATGAGCTTGAGTTACAGGAAAGTAGATTTGGATTAGATAGCAGGGAAAACTTCCTTAACAATTAGAGCTGTTGGTCAATGGAACAAGTTGCCTAGGGAGGTCATTGGCTGTTATTGAATTATTATTATTTTTTTAAAAAGCTGGACAGCCATCTGTAGTTGCAGAAGTCGTCCTACAACTACAACAAATTTGATGGACTTGCAGCAAATTTGATGAATTTTCCTGTTGCGGTGATGTCTTGTTTAGGCTCTTACCATCACGTTTGCCAAGTAGATGATTGGTTTGTTTGCAATGAGATGGGCATTTTTGAAGTCATGGGAAATGTCTAAACATTTACCCTAGAGATTTTAATTTTCTTTTGACAACTGGTGTGGACGAGGGTACAGCATGTAAGATTGGTGATAGGGGGTCTTGCTGAATCATGGACTCATTGGAGGGCCTTAGACACATCCCAGTCTGTCAGCCTAAAATGTGAATAAAAACTTAAAACCTGTCATACTGGGGAACCCAATGGGCCATCTAGGGCTGTTTTTAGATGAGACACCCCCATGCATGGACATTTACTGTCCACGTGTGGGTGCTCTTGTGTGAATTTGGGTACATGCTCCCATGACCCACACACCACCTACCCAGTCCACACACAGGGCATTCCGGAGAAATCCAGAGTGTTCCATGTGGGGATGGGGTGGGTGGTGCCTAGGCAGGGAATCTGTGTGTGGGGTCGCTTGTATGAAGCACTTCCCCATGACCGGTGCTGGCACCTCTGCCCCCCTGCACCAATCACGGAACCCTCAACAGCAGTGCTTGTCTAAAAACGCCCTTGCTCCTGTTCTTGGTCTGTGACACACAATATATAACCTTATGAATATTTGGAGTGTGATGAACCCTGAATATCCATCAAAACCTGAGCCACTCATTTTCTGGAGACAATGGGTCCAATCCTAAATCCTTGCACATGCTGCTTGTGCATGTTTTACATACAGTTTGGTTACACTCCATTGCTCCATAGTAGGGATGCTTGCAGGATCGGTGGGTTGTGCGTGAGGTGTGCAGTGACTAGGATCGGACCCATTGTCATACCTTTTTATTTGACCAACCTTTTTGCCATCAAGGTAAACAGGCATTGATAAGGGTGGGGTTGTGGTTTGAGTTTTTAAGGACTTAGGGGGAGTCTAGGGTTTCTTTGGGAATTTTATGTGTTTTATTTGTTGTTTTTTTTTAATCTGTTGCTATCTACCTTGAGTCTTTGGGGAAAGATGGATTATAGATCCAAATAAATAAAACAGTAAATACATATAGGGGTCGTAGGGTGGGACTTGATACAGGGAATCCATCTGACCTTGGACTCAGTTCACTTGGTTAAATATAAATCACTAACATGGAAGGATTTTTAGATATGGTCATGGTTTCTTACAGCTGGTTGGATTTTATAGTTTTGACAGACTTGGAGACTGTTCCCTTGCTCTAAAACTGATTGCTTACTTATCTGCACCATTGTTTTACATATCCAGAGATTATATTTGTGTGGTTTGGGTTCAGAAAATAATAGAAAATACTCACAAATGAAGAAAGAACTCCTGATTTGACTATTCAAATGGAAAAAAAATGAGTTCAGAATTTTAGTAATTTATTGAATCTAAGCCCAGCCTAGCAGAATGCCTCAGGGTCAATGGAAATGGGACATTTCCAATTAAAACATTCTAATTGGCACGCACAACCAAGGACAAATTGTGGTTTGTCTTTCAGTAATAAGTATGTGCAAGACTTAACCCTTCTGTCCTGGATCTTTACATTGAAAAATCCACTCCTTTATTTGCTTTGCTTGCTGTTAAGTGAAGACACAGGCCCAGCTTTGATTTGATATGAAAGTGTTACTAGTTAGAAGAACAAAACCATTCCATTCAGCTGAGCTGTCTGTGGGTAATTTCAGACGTTACGAGATCACAGTAAACCACAGTGAACCACAGTCAATCCCCCCAGCGCGGCCAATGAGCCCTGAATATGTTTGGTGGCATTCTGATGTTCACCACAGTCAATCACCGGTAGAGGCCAAGGCCAACCACGGGTGTTTTCAGACGGTTGGCCCCGTCATGAACACAATAAAGTCACGCCCTAACAGACGTGCTGGGGTCGTCCCGGCAGGAAATTGGGGAGGGGGCAGGGCTGCGCGGCGCGATGTGCAGCCACACGGTCCCGCCCCCTCCACACTCCCTGCCGCCCGCCCTCTGGGGAGACAGGCGGGCGGTGGGGCCAATGCCGCCGCAGCGTCTGGCCGAATCCGCCATGGCCCGGAATCCCGCCGGTGCTTCCGGGACGTGGCGACTGACCAGATGTTACTTTTCTTTGATCCCCGCCAGGGATCACTTTCACCACGCTTCCCGGGGAATTGGTGCGGCTAGCCCGGGAAGCATGGTTGAAACTGACCCCATGTGGGGATTGAGCGTGGCGAACATCTGGCGACCGCCAAACAGACGTGCGAGTCACAGTGACCATAGGTGGGTATTCACTGTGGTTCACTATGATCTCGTAACATCTGAAAATACCCCACAGTTCTGTAGCTTGGCACGGGAGCAGGTCCAGAACCGTGGTCAATGCAATCCCCACCAGGAAATGGCCAAAAGTAATGTCTGAACTGCAACCAGGGGCGGATCCAGAAGTGATGTGGATGGGGGGGCTGAAGTCCAAAGTTAGCATTACCCCATCCGATGATTAGGCCCCACCTCCAGCCCCACATCTAGCCCCCCCCCCGCTGCCAAGCAAGCACCATGGCAGCTCCTCCCTTGGCCAGACACAGACACACTGCCCCCCCAACTCACTGGATCTGCCAGAACAGTCCTGGGGCTTCTCCTCAGGCCCATGGGCCAAATGCAGATGTGCATTTATGTGGTCTTTTCCCAGTTCCTAGGCCGCTTTTAGATGATTGAAGCATGCTCACGCCAAAAGATTACACACCCTTTAAAGTCTCACTCCCACCCCTGTACCACTGAGCACCCGCCCATTTCCCCTCCACCTCATGCCTCCCTCCCCTGCCCTGCCCCACAACTCCCACCATGCACCCTCCCCAGGACCAGCATTGTTGCCTGGCAGGCTTGCTGCTGCCGCCCTCCACCTCCAATCACATTTCCAGCATTTTTGAAAACACCTAAGATCACAAGACTAACAGTTACATTTGAGGTCGAGGAGGACCACCTCCACAGCCTCACAGAAGTCACGGATGATGCCAGTGACAGTTGTGAGCCCCACTCCGAAATGTTGAGCCACGGAACGGCAGGAATCCGAGGTGACCAGGGCCCAGACAACTATGGCCACCCGCTGCGTGACTGGGATAGGGGAGCACCTGGGGATGAGCATCTGCTCCAACCATGGCCGTAGAAGCTCTGCCAGTTACAGGAGGGTACGCTGGTCCATCCGGAAGTGTACCCTCCAAGCAGCAGCATCCCATCAAGTCAGGGCCCCCTCCCACCATTGCTGGGCCCTGGGCACTGTCCAGATGTACCTGTCGATGGGCATACCAAGCCTGACAGCACTGAAGAGGGCCGCCCTCCTCCAGTAGTGGCATGCAGCTGCTTGCCTTAGGGCAGCCAGACGGGCACATGCAATCAGCAGGGCCCTGTGGTATGTCCCAGAGAGCTGGTGTGCCATGCGCATGGCCTCCATGCGGTGTCGCCTGTGGTGGGTGAGCAGACTGGTTGCAGCGACCCGGGCCAGGCATGTACGCACCCCTCTGTACAACTTGAGCAGCTCCGTGTTGACCTGCTGGAGCTCAATGTGCTGGCGGTACCACTCAGCTATTGTCTCCAGTAGGAGCCAGCAGGCACCCCACTGGTTCGCATCCATGTCAGGTACCTGCGAGGACCTTAACTGGTAGGTGCCCCAGGAGTGCCGGGCGGTGTCAGGCACACTGCTCAGCGGGATGCTCGTGCTGCTGTGCTGCAGGTTGTGGCTCGCTTTAAGGGACCTGGGGCCAGCACATACCCACATACCACTGGCTGTCCATTGGGCCCTGAACCTAGGTGCTGCTCCGATTGGTTGTGGCCTGTGCATTACTGAGTGGTCCTGGTGGCACGGGGCCACTCACCTGTACCGGGGGGATCCGCCTGTAGGTCCCATGCCCCCTGGTGCTTCTTACTAACGGCTATTGGGGTGTTGGGTGCTTCGGTGCATGGGAGGGAGGAGGGTTGTGCCCCCGGCAAGTAGGTGGCATAACGGTGCCTTGGAGGGTGAATGTATGTTGTGTGCATATCACTGCTCTCCATGTGTAGGTCGTCTCTGTGCTGTGTCCGCTCCCCACGCATCTCTTCCCTGCCATCCAATTGTGCTGCCCTTACCCTTATCGCATGGCTTTGGAGCTCCCCTGGTTGTGTCCCCTGCCTATCATGGTTTGAGGGGCCCCACTGTCCTTGATTATCAACCCTCTACCAGCTGCACAATGGCCGATGCCGCTGCAGCAGAGCTCCTGCTCTAGCAGACCATGGCTCTAGCTAACCTGTGGTATTCCCCTGACGTACAACTGTTCCTTGCCTCCCCGTCTACCCTCCCGGATACCTATTGGTGTCTGAGCTCCGGCCTCCACCGCTTTGGATATGTGACTACTTCTTGCGAGTGCTTGCTCCATGCTGTGGAGCTGGGCTTCCGTCCCTTTCTGTATGGGCGCATTCCGGAACTGAGGGGGTTGCGACTCGCTGGTGTTATGGTCTGTTCCTGAGATGGTGTCAGCTCTGTCTGTCCGTGCCTTGTCTGGCTTCGAGACCTGTCTGGTGGAGGGCGACCCTGCCCTGGCTGTGTCTACTTCTGCTGCATCCTAGGGGCCTGTGGCTTCCGGCGTTCCTGTGGGGCGTCGTACTACCGCCTTTTCGAGCTTGGACAGCTGTCGTGGCCCTCTGCTGCCCTCTGCTGCCTTTCCCAATCCCACCAGAACCAAGCTGCTATCGCTGTTGAAGGTGTGGTCCCATGCCAATGTTCAGGTTAGGGACACCGGTCTCGATCCTTTTGAGGCCTACTATCTTGTTGTACACCACATGGCACGGATGGGCTATTGCCGGGGCATGTTGCAGTGGCCCCACTACATTAATCTGTTGGGCCACCCTGTCCCATTCCCCTTCATGACCCCATCCCCCTTCGTGACCCCATTCAGCTGGTTGTAAATCCCCCCTGGGTCAACTGCGTCCCACCTATCGCCTCCACCCAGTGCTCCCTGCACCTCATTGGACCTTCCATTCTGTGACCCACTACAATGTTCTCATTGTGGACCCACTGCTGTCTTGGCTCAATCTGTTCCCCCCATTTTGCTCAGCTGTGCTAGGTCGCCTGCACCCCGGGACCATCTGTGTGGCACTGCTACAACATCTGTACCCTTGGGGTTTGCTTCCATGACCTGCCCCCCGACACCTGTTCTTGGGATCCCTGTGGACCTTTGCACCCCTTGCTCAGCCAGCTCCCTGCCAGTGTCCGTGCTCATCCCCCACCCCCGTGATGCCTCAGTGACTCTTTGTGACTGGGGGTCCCTTGCTCACATCACCAGCATCCCTTTGTTGGGGGGGGGGGCATCATCGGCTGTCCATGGCATGGGGCTCGTTTCCCTCGCTGCCTGTGCATTACCATCCAAGACCAGTTGTCTTGCTGTTGGGACCTGCCTCTGCCCTCCCCACTGTATTCCTTGGATCAGTGCCTCGTCCCCATAGACCCTGCTCTGTCACCGTGTGGACCCCTGTCTGTTCAGTGCCCTGTGTTACTGCTGACTGCCTCGTTGTGCCTGTGCTGTCCCTGGGGTGTTGGGTGCCCTCCGTGTCCCACTCTGTTCCGTCCCCATCCCCCTCCTGTTTGGTTGCCCATTGTTGGACTCAGCCCCCCCCCATGTCCCTGCCTCTGTCTTTTGGGCTGCCCAGTGTGGTGTTCCACATCCCCCCTTGTGTGCCTCCCCCTTGCTCCCTTTCCCTTTCGGTTGTGCATGTTCTTGGCAGTGTGTGTGTGGTTTGTGTTCAGCTCTGTCCGTGGCTTCCTTTTCCCTGTTGTGTGTGTGAGGCCCGGCTGTTCACCTCCCTCCTCCCCCTCCTGTTGCATGGGCGGTGCCTTGTGGCGCTTTTGGCTTCCTTTGCCCTTGGTTGGCAATGTTTGTGTCCCGCCCTGCCCTGGGCTTCTGGGGTTTCTTGCCATGGTCCAGGATTGGTGTCATGTCTGTTTCACTATCCCAGATCATGGCCTGTCTGTCTGTTTCCTTGCCATGGTCCCACTTCCGTCATGTCTGTTTGGGGCCTGTCGGCACCACAGGTCAGGGTTAGGCGACTAGCAATGGTTGGGAATCCATTGTGGCGAGTCCGACCTGGAAGCGCATCACGTCTGAAATAACCATGTGCTGGAAATAACTGATCAGGAATGGGGAAACTCTGGCAAACCAAAGATTCCCCCCTGGCTTCTCTTGATGGGGCCAATAGCCTGAGGTTAGGAACTGAGATGGGAGCAAATGTTCCTGTTCCACAAGGAAATACCGACCACATCAGTAGTTCATTAGTTTCCAGTGATCCCACACTTCCACCATTATTATTATTATTTAGGTCGTTTTCATCACTTTCCAGGACTTCCCATTACTTTCGGGTCTTCTTGTCAGTTTCCGTGAATTTTTTGACAGCTTAATGGCAATTTTATAGCACTTTTATAGCAATTTTATAGCAATTTTATAGCACTTCTCTCTGTCTCATCTGCCAAAACTCTTGTTCATGCTCTGGTCATCTCTCACCTCGATTACTGTAACCTCCTTCTCACTGGCCTTCCTGACTCTTTATCCTGCTGAGCCACTATTCCTATACCTA
>QEPC01003276.1:117581-127739 GCA_003113815.1 Sphenodon punctatus
GGGGGGGCAGTGGGGGTTCCAGGAGACGCGGGACTTCATCAGGATCTGGGGGACCCTGGAACACCAGCTGGAGCTTGCCCTCAACCAGAGGAATGAGCACGTGTTCTGGGACATCACCAGACCATGGCCCAGTGCCACTCCAAGGCCAAGGAGCTAAAGAGGGGGTACAAGGCCATTCAGGTCAACAATAGGCAGTCCAGACACGGAGCCTGGACCACCCCATACTATGATGCCCTGGACCGCATCCTTCATATGAAGGGGTCCATCATGGCCCCATGCCTTGTGGGGATCGCCGTGGTCCAGGACAGGGAATGGGCCAAGGTACCCCTTCCACTCACCGCCCCCCAGGAGGGTACACACTCCAGGGCCCCAGACCCCCAGGAGGAACAACCCAGGACCTCCGGCACCAGAAGTCCCCCCTGACAGCAGCCTGGAAAGCCCCCCACCCCTGGCTGGAGAAGCAGAGTCCAAGGCCAGCACCCTCATCACCCTCAGTCAGTGGACCCAGGGGGACTCGACCCACACCGAGGGGCTGGCCTTGGAGGGGTCTGAGACTGACATAGAGGGTACACAGGCAGCCACAAGGGGAGGTGCAGCTGGGGCTGGGGGAAGGTGGGTGATGCAGGGTGGGGGAAACACAGCCCAGGGACCACCCCAGGCCCCCCAGGCATGCCGGAGGGCAGGAGGGGAGACTGGGGATGCACCAGGCCCCCCAGACCACCCCCAATAACCACCCATTACCCCCCCACAGGGCACAGGACAGCACAGCAGCAGGGGCCAGTGGATGAGGAGGCCGGAATGGAGGTGCCCAGTCAGCAGGTGGAGGACCCGGGTGAAGCACACAGGTAGGGTGGGAGCACACCCGGGGGCCAGGGAGGGGGACCCAGGACACAGGGAGTGGAAGGGGGGCCAGGCCCCAGGGCAGAACCAGAGGGGACATGGACCCCGGGGGCCCATGCCCTGGCTGGGGGCGGGCACCCTGGACCCCGCATGACCCATCTCCTTTTACCCTACAGAGCTACCCAAGCACCTGCATCCACCCGTGCCCCAGTACACCACATGAGGGAGTACTGGGCACGGACCCAGTGCCAGAGGGAGGAGTAGGCATAGGACATAGTTCAGACATCAACAGAGCAGGGGGAGCAGATGATTGCGGCTGTGAACCACATGGAGGTGGCCATTGAGTGCTCCCTGGAATGGGTGGAGACTCGGGACATGAGGCTCCAGGCAGAGGTGCACCTGGAGCAGAGGCAGGAGCACCGGGAACACAGCAGGCAGGTGGAAGCCCTTGAGAGGCTGGAACAGACCATCGCAACAATGGTGCGGGAGCACTCGGTGAAGTTCGACAGGTCCCATGGCACTGGGACCTCCCTGCTCCTGCATGTGGGCACCATGTGTACCTATGTTATGGTAGCCATCCCCCTGGGCACCCTGCCTGCCCCGGGCCCAATGCCTGGCCCCTCAGTGCCCCCTCCCCCACCTCAACCACCCCAGCCACCTCCACCCCAGCTGGGGCCGCACATCTGACCCCTGGTCCCACCAGGAATCAGGAGGGTCCAGCCAGGGGTGGATTGGCCATGCAACCCACCAAGAACATTCCTGGTGGGCCAGGATGTCAGGGAGGGCCGGTCCCGCCGCAGTTTGGGCTTTTAAAAAAAAATTAAAATTTTGTTTTAAAAAAAATTTGGTTTCTGACCCCTGGCTTGGGTCAGGATGGGGGAGAAATGGCTGAACCATGGCCTGGAACAGGCCAGCCTTCTCCCCCAGTCGGGCCCCTGCCCCCTTCTCTGTACCGGAGGTTGCTTAAACACAACTTCCCGGAGGGAGAGAGGCTCTCTCATCTGCGCTGCACACTGTGAGCAATGGGCCGACCTTCATGCTGTGAGCNAATTCTATGACTAGATAAACGACTCATTGCCCCTTTATTCACTATGATCTGCACAAAACAAGAAAGATAAATGAGGGAGTTGTTTGTAAAGGCTGGACACTGAAATAAACATTTTCAATTCATTGCAGCTATTATTTGTCTTCCCTGCTGTTCTTTGTGGTAGAGCAGTGACATTTTTCTTGGTAAACAATTCAGGAATATTAGCTCATGCCATTAACATTCTATGCTGAGTGCTTAGGTCCTGTGACTTTTTTATTTTAAAAAAGAAATACAACCTTCAGCTTACATGATTTATAAAATGAAAAAATAATAATCCAGAATTTGCAGCCAACGGTTGAACCTAATATCGTAGAGAATAACTACAAAGCTAAATATCCCGCCATGTAGAGCTGAAACGGGTACCTAATTAAGTACCCATGGGTTATATCTATGTTTTGGGGAACTGTGTCGGGTAGCCATTGGGCTAGCTGATCAGCGATCGGGTACCCAAATACCCCCCAAATCAGTATTTTCCATTACCAATTTACTTAATTTTCTGTTACCAATTTTAAAATCAGGACAGAAAACTGAAAAATCAGGACCATAGGTCAATATTCCTTGACCAGAAGTTGACATTTTGGGAGATTTTGGGATATTGGATACCCAAATTGGGCCTATGATGGTACTGCTAAGTACCTAAAATTTTGGGTTGATTCATGTACCAGAAATTCAATGGTATTAAAAAAAACCCATTTGTGTTGGTACTCATTACAGCTCTACCACTATGCCATTTAGAAACAATAAGGTGCATGAGGCGACACTTTACCTGTACAAACATCCCTCTTGTATGAAAAGGGAGATTTTTTGATTTTTTTTGCCTGCGTGGTAACGTTTTCCCAAGTGGAACTGAATTGCTTGTGATGCCTCTTTAGCACAAAATCACTACTCCTGTGAGCCTGCAGCATTACCTTGATTATGTCATGAATATTTGAAAGGCAGTTGAACATCTGCTTAGGAACTGAGTTTATGATAAAGGCAATGATCGTCATAACAAACGATCCAAAATAATAGCTGAATACTGTGCGGAGATAAGTTGGCGTCCAATGACTTCTCAGAATACAAACAGAAATCCGTTGTGCCGGTTGCACTGCTCGAACTGCCAGGAGCACAAGCTTCCGGCTGTTTAGTTCAGATGCCAGTACCAGTACAAGTCCCATTGAAGCAAATGGCACTAATTAATATTATTTTTTATTTATACCTTGCCCTGTTCTTGAGGTGGCTCAAGTCAGCTTATAGTAACGTTAAAAAAAATCTTTATTAAATATTTTAAAAATGCCACCCCTCTCAACCATCCCGTTTCACCCATTCCTCAGTTTCTCACCCAGAAGAGTCCCCTTTCCCACCTGCAAGCTTCGTTCCCCTGATTTCACAGATGGGTCGTGGTTACCCCAAACCTTCCCTCCCCACTCCCATGATTCTTACCCTGGTCTTCCAACCCAGGGTACTTTCAGACATGACGCTAACCACCCTTTAACCACCCTTAGTGGTTATTTATGCATGTTGCAGGGCTGTATTGGGGNTCCTGAATGCATTCCTTCAAGGCTGTTCCTTAATTGTGTTCCAGTGCAGCATTACTACAGGTGCAAGGAATGACGTCTTAATATTCAATAATGTAGATATTGGAAGTCTGGTATCAATTCTCCCCTTAGTCTTCACTATGCTAGGCTAAACACAGGGCCTGTGGAATACTAGTGCAGCTGGTATAGGAATGAAGAAGCCTTACTGTAGGATGCATAGCAAGGGACAGTGATTTTTTTTCGGTTGGGGCCACTGAGCACTGAAACGTAGTGACTTGGGAAGTCAGAGCACTGAAATGAGGGCCAGTACCCCCACCAGTGGCAGTCTCCCCCCCTTGCCAGCCCCCCATAACCTCCCACTCACCCCTGTCAGACTGTTGAGGATCTGAGTCTGGAGACTCAGCTCTGACAGGCCCCAAATCTGGTGCACTCTGTGCACCCCCAAGCCACGCCCCCAGGCCATGCCCCCATGACCCATTTCCGGTGCCCCGGCTGCTTTGCTGCTGGCACAGGGCCACTAAGAGTGTATTCTCCCGGGCCACTTTGAGTTCCCAATCCACCCCTGGGTCCAGCCGCCATGAGGGGCCCATCCGGACCCGGCTCCTCCCTCCCTCCCTCCCTCCCACCACCTGCCCTTCTGGGCTACAAGACCGCTGAGGACACTGCTGGGGACAGTGACAGTGGGAGGGAAGTGAGCTCTCAGAGCTCAGCAGCACCCACTGGGCGACTGAGGGGCTGGCCCCAGATATGCAAGGGCCAGAGGGGATGGGGGGAAGGGGGAGGGCTGTGTGATGAGGGGGACACCATGCACAGGGTGTGTGTGTGTGGAGGGAGGTGGGGATGTGTGGGGCATGGGTTGTCACGGGTGGAGTAATAAATGTGTTGCATGCTATCCGGACTCATGATGTCAGTTACAGGCCCCGGGGGGGGGGATGGGCCCTGTTCCGGGCAGGGCCTGGGACCCCGGGGGAACCTCCGGGGAGGGTTTGGCGGGGCGCACCCTCACGCCTCGGCCTCCCGAATGATATGCCTCACCAGGTCATCCCGGATGCGCTTGGCATAACGGTACTCCCTCGGGTTCTCAGCGTTCACCTACAGGGACACCGGGCTAGGGGGTCAGATGGGCTTGGGGTATTCCAGGGCTGCCCCTTCAGTCTCGCACACATTGTGCAGCACACAGCAGGCACCTATCACCAGGGCGGAGGTCTCCACAGTGTAGTTCAGCTGGCCTGCAAGGCTCCTCCAGTGCTGAATGAGGGCCCCAAACGCTCTCTTCACCACAGTGCGGGTCGAACACAGGTGGGAATTGTACAGCGCCTCAACAGGTTTGCGGGCGACCGGGTACACCTTCATCAGCCACCGGGTGAGGGGATAGGCAGGGTTCCCCAGGATACAGGGGGGCATGAGCACCTCCTCGATCCTGGTCATGCCCATGTCTGCAAAGTCACCCCGGAACATCCTGGCATAGAAGGGGGAGATGGTCATGATCCGGGCATCATGACTGCGGCTGGAGTGGCCCGTGAAGATGTCNCTTGCCTGGGCTGGCCTGGCCTGTGTGGTGGCTTACCTGGGATGGCCTGGCCTGGGGTGGGGGGCTGGGAGCCAGGACTCCTGGGTTCTCTGGGAGGGGAGTGGGGGCTAGTGGGGTAGAGCAGAAGTCAAGTATCTTGACTTTTGCAGCTTGCAACGAGGCCATGTTATAGCGTCTGCCTAACCGTGATACCTATCATTTCCACACAGTCTTTCCTGCTGTGGATCAAGGCCAGCCTCAGAGCTCGAGATACCAGCAGTAGAAAGTAAGCAAAGCAGCAAGAACAGGTAAGAGAGAGCAGCACAGTCCTTGGGAGGATGTGACTGCCAACTTTGTTGTTGGTGTTTCCTTTATATTTCTGTGCAATTGTACTGTAATTTGTATTTTATTTGTTGTGCTGTTGCATTTTGGATTTCACAGTACAATATTGTACTGTTTGTATTGCAGAGAGTGTATTGTATTTGCGGTGAGTTTTCCGTTCTGTAAATGCTGTAATTTGCTGTGATTTGCTGTAATTTTCCAGTTCTGCCTTAGTATATTTTTATTCCCTGACTCTCCATGCTAGACAAGCCTTCCAGCAGGAGTAGAGGAGGAGGGGTCTGCCCTGCCAACAGGGCAACATTGTGCGCATACATTCAACAGAGAAATCATTTACAGCAACCGTCGACGTCTTCTATGGAGAGCAAACGAAAACTCAAAGGTGGGGCTGAAAAACTACGTGAAAAGAAGAAGAAAAAGTTGACCTCGGAAGCAGCAAAGTGTGCAAAGCTGACTTCCCTATTCAAGATTGGTTCTGGTGGTCCTTCAGTGGAAAAGCATGGATCCAAAGGAATTGAAGACATGGCAACGGCAAGCTGCAGTGTAGCATTGCCTTCTGCTATGCAGCAGGGAACTGAGGAAGGTAGTTCTGCCAGTGGGCCTTCAGTGGACAAGCATAGATCCAAAGGAATTGAAGACACGGCAACAGCAAACTGCAGTGTAGCAGTGCCTTCAGCTACGCAGCAGGGAACCGAGGAAGGTAGTTCTGTCAGGGAGCCTTCAACATCACAGGAGGCATCCGAAGGAAATTGCCCCTTTCCAATGGAAAGAAAAAGAAAAGTCAAAGGTGGGGCTGAAAAAATCTGTGACAAGAAGAGGAGACTGTTGGCCTTAGAAGCNATAATGTTAGACCTCAAAAAAGCCATTCCCCACAACCCTCTGCCCACAAACAGCTGCCAAGAGCCTGTGACCCTTGGAGTCAGCCTTTGCCTGCCATTAGGGGTGTGCAGCAGGCACATTCATTATTCATTGTTTTTGTTTACAAAACCAACTTCATTTTGGTGGTGGGTTTAAACAAAAAGTTCATTTTCAGTTTTCGGGGGGAGGTGTTCGGTTTATTTGTATTTATTTATTTATTTATTTATTTTAAAAAAATTAAAAATCAGAATGCAGGCACAAAATGGCCACCAGACCTTTCTGCCCGTGTGCATCGCTCTTCCCAAATGGCATCGACACCGTCAGCGTTATTTCTGGAAAGGGTTGCTGGTCTGCGCGTGTGCAGAGTGACTGCTCTGTCCCCAAATGGAGCTGATGCTGCCGGTGCCATTTTGCCAAAAGGTGTGAATGCACAGAACGGTCTGGTGCCCAGCCATTTTGCACATGTGCAGTGATTTTTAACATCATTTTAAAAATTGGAAAAAAAAAAAATAATTCAAATTACTGTGCGTTTGCAAATTCGTTTCTGAAAAAGTGCTGCTGGAGCCCCAGTGATCATTTTGCACGTGTGTATGGTATTTTAATTTTATTTTTAATTGTTGCAATGAAAATGACCATATTTTTCTTCGTTTTCATCCATTTTCATTACCTTTGCCTATTGCTTTTGTATTTCAATTACTAAAAAGAATGGGGCTTCCTTCGTTTTAATAATTAAAAAAAACAAAAACGAATTGCACACCCCTAGCTTCCATTCTATGAGTAGCTGCTGTCCAGGGCATGGGCAGACTTGGGGATCAGGTTAAAAATGGGTTGGGGGGGACGGACGGCCATGATCCAGGGTTCAGAGGAGAGCTGAGTGTAGACAGCAGTGGAGGCAAGACTTATGCAGCCAACAAGATACATGGGAGCGGATCCGTATTTTATAATCACCCTGGGTCCCACACATTCTACAGCAAGCCCTAACATATTCTAGCACATTTGACATGGTGGTTGGAGAAGGAAGACCAGACATAGTTAGTGCAGTGAGAGTGCCTCCTTCACCCCCTCCTGGCTCCCCACCTCCCAGTCCCATTTCCCCTTTGGACCGGGCAAAGAGGATTTAGAGATGAAAAGGGCATGGCATTGGGAGATAGGAAAGCGATGACATCACAAGCCGAAAGTACCAAAAAGTCAGGGAAGGTGCCGAAAAAGCCATGAAAATTGATGGAAAGTGCCAAAAGATTATGGAGGGTGCGGAAAATGGTGGAGAAGCCACCACCCGCAATTCCCAAAGCAACAGAGTTGTGAAACGCTTCCTGGACTCCAATAATTCTGCCAAACGTTTGTCAAAGTTTCCAACATGACAGTTCCGCCCCCCACTCCCCCTCACCCCCGCCATCAAATCTGGAAGGGTCCGTTTTCGTTCAGTGCTATTTCAGAGCCATCTCACTGCTGGGACAGCTCTCATTCGCACCTGACAGAGCTCTTCACAACATGGTTGAGCTAATCGAATATGCAGATCCCCAACAGATGGTTTACTAAAATCTGCTGTGTCTTAGTACTTGAGTTATTAATCCACCGAAGAGAAGCTATCTTGTTCTGTATCTGAGTCCTCGGCTCCTTTCTCCTGCATACAAACTGAACACAGACTCTGCTCATAAATGGAAAGCATTTCCCTCATTTTCATCCAGCTGAGAGTAACAAAGCAATCAGTTAGCCGCACTACGCATTCCCCCTCAGGCTGTGGCAGGAGGGGATATGCTGCCTCAGGGCTGAAAAGAACTTAAAAAAAGCCTTGAGAGACTCGCGGAGGACTTTGTACAACTCAGAGTGCCTGATTCACTCAAGGTGACTCAAGGAGGTGGGCTTGAAACGATGTTAAAAAAATATTTATTTATTTAAATGTATATGCCACCCTTCCCACAGAGGCTCTGGGTGGCTTACAATCCATAAAACAATAAAATCCATACAATAAAACCTCCCATCCACACCTCAAAACAACCGCCTTCCCCCAGAACCCTTTGCAAAAACTCAATCCTCCTCCCATCCCCACCCACCAAATGCTTTTTTCAAACAAAAAGCTTTACACTGCCTCCGGACGTTTACTAGACTCATGGTCAAGTCAGCCAACTGTGGCAGCAACTGAAAACACCCTCCTGTGGGCAGGGGTAACAAACAAGGGCTAGTATTGTTTTCAAATGGAAAACTAGGGCTGGGGCAGTGCAGTGGAAGGGAGGAGAAGTGCAGGCTGGGAGAAAGTTGGAGCAGGATGCAAGGAAGACTGAGGACTAGACCTGAAATGAAAAATGTCAGCGAGTGCTGCTTCCATCAGAAGGAGGATATTCTCTGAGATTTGCATAACGTGCAAATGTACCAGCTTTCCTGTTGTTTTTGCCATTTTCTGTTATTTACATTATTTTCCATTATTTGGGGGGCCAGTCCCAAGCCCTGTGTGTTCCTCGTGCACACCCACAGAAACTGTGGAGATGAAATCTTGTCAGCTAAGCACTGGGGAAGTGCTGTAAACTGCACCGTCAAATGCTGGAAAACTGCGGGGAAACTCATAAAATTCCCGAAAAGTGACCAAAAAAGTACCAGAAAGTGACAAAAATTACAAAAAGAACATGAAAACCGACAAAGTGCTGACAGAAGCTGCTTTTAAATGAGCGGGTCGCCATCGCGCGACCCGCTCACGTGATATTTCAAAATCCCGCAAGACAGGATTAGACGAGACAGAAGTCCGGGATCATGGGCATAGAAGGCGGTCGTGCATTGTTTGCAAACCGCGAATTAAATACCTCGAAAGGTCGGCATTTTCTTTCGGAACAGGAATATTTGTTCTCATCTCAACCCTAGTGAGGGTACTGTTAAAAGGTCTGCCAGCTGTGAGGAGGTTGGGTGAGGTCAGCAATGGACCCAGGCCACACTCCTACCAATGGAGGTAAACATTTCGGAGAGGGGTGTGTGTCTGTTCTAGAGTAACAAACTCTGACAAGGAGACGAGGATAAAAATGACAACAAAAATGACCTACTTTATAGACAGCCTCTGTTGTGTTGATTCCATTAGTGCAATAACAATGCCACACAATGGCTTGGTGTGCAATAATGCTAATTGGTGCGAGCATGAAGTGCTAAATAAATACGGAACAGACAAAACAGAAAAAGAAAATACCCCAGAAAACCAGTATGCAAATACCATTTGTGCAATGTATTCTTATTCAGATACTCTCTGTGCAGCTGAAACAGGGAGCCCATTTGCTGCCCATGGGTCGCATTTGAGTAGTCTATTGGGTGCCTGACTGCCACCTGAGTACTGAGTTGGGCAGCCAAATACATGGTGAAAATACTGGTGTTACCGTTACCGTTTTACTGTTTTATAAAATAAAATGGTAAATCAGTAAAGAAATTAGGGCTGACACGACAATAGCATCCCCCTCGACGAGAACCTCACCAGGCTTGAGTAGGGGGGGGTCGATAACTTGCATGATCTCGACCCCCCCCTTGAGATCTCATGAGATCTTGCTGAGGGCGGAGGGGAGGGGGGAGGAGGCAAGGGGTGCAGGCAGGATGCCAGAGGCGAGCAGGGGGCAAAGAACTTCTGAGCATGCCCAGCCCTTTTCAAAGATGGTGCTGGCAGCTTCAGCACTCTGCGGGTTCCATCTTGGATGTGGGTAGCCCGTTCTGAGTATCACCAGAAATTCTGAGCATGCTCCAAACGGGCTGCTCTTTTTAAAAATGATGCCCAGAAGGAACAATTCAGGCCCTTCTGAGCATGCTCAGCTTCTTTTTGTTAAATTTTCTTACTTACCAGACTGGGAAGAGGTCATGCTTATCAGGAACCCCTCTGGAGGGTAAGTACTTAAGAACATAAGAAGTGCCATACTGGGTCAGATCAACGGTCCATCAAGCCCAGCATCCTGTCTCTGACAGTGGCCAGTGACAGGGGCCTGGGAGAAGCACCCAACAGGTCACCATGCTATCCATTCCCTGTGGGTCATCCCCAGGCTCCT
>QEPC01003276.1:127839-156647 GCA_003113815.1 Sphenodon punctatus
CCCCCCACTCATGCCAGCCAGCCTGGGGCGATCCACAGGAAGGGACCGGCTCACGTCTCTTAGGACCGACTGACCCATGTTCAACAATTGCTTTTCACATGGAACCCTTCTCCACTTCGGCCTTCAAAGTTCTCATTTGAATATGATTGATTACATATTTCCTACTACCAACAAGATCACTGCTGCCCTGGCCGGGCTTCTGCCATTCCCCCACCCATTCCAGCCAGCCTGAAAGCAAGCTCCTCTTGGCTATTTCCTCACCTGCCTCACTGATGATGCTGGATACTGCCTCTAAAATAGCTGTCTGTGTCCAACAGGAGCAGAGTCAGCTGTTCCTGGGCCAAGTTATGGATTTCAATGGCCAGCGAGACAGCATGGAAATGCCCGGCCAAGCAGGGGTGCCCGGAACCAAGCCCTAGCTGGACCTCTGCCACTCCCCCACTCATGCCAGCCAGCCTGCATTCAAGCTTCTCTTGGCTATTTCCTCACTGGACTCAGTGATGATGCTGGATACCTCCTTAAAATAGTTGTCTGTGTCCAACAGGAGCAGACTCATCTGTCCCTGGGCCAAGTTAAGGATTTTCAAGGGACAGCGAGAGCTGATTGGATGCCGCTGGAACCATGACACTCTCCTGGCAATCAGTGAGCAGGGGACATGGTCTCAGAAGAAATAGCCAGGAGCCCTGGGGAGCCTGGGTTACCCAGGGCTCACACTGGATGGGGACATGTCAATTGTGAAGGCCAGCCCAGTGTGCTTCCCCCTCCCCTATGGTCCATGGCAGAGGGAGTGCATGGTGGCTTGCTGCTCTGGTAGCCATGCTGGGAGCCACCAGATTGAATCCCTCCCTAAACACTCCATCTGAGTGGGTGCTCTGAATCAGTGCCACTCAGCATTGCCAGCCTGCAATGCCCGGCTGAATAGGGGTGCCAGCCACCGAGCACTGGTCAGGCCTCTGCTGCTGCTCCACCTGCAATGCCTGGCCAAACAGGGGTGCCAGCTACTCCAGCCCCAGGACCCACCATCAGGGTTCTGAAGCCATCAATCTGCTCATGGGGAGCCATCACATGGAACCCTTCTCCACTTTGGCCTTCAAAGTTCTCCAGCCAGTCCATCCCCAGGAGCCACCCTCAGGGTTCTGTGTCTTACGTTACAGGCAGGGAGGGATGTCATACCTCTGCATCAAGAAGCTGACACTATAGCCCAAGGACCCACCATCAGGGTTCTGGGGCCATCATTCTGATCACAGGGAGTTGTCATTCCACTGTATCAAGAAGCAGCCACTCCATCCCCAGGACCCACCCTCAGGGTTCTGGGGCCTATGTTCTAGGCAGGGAGGGCTGTCCATCCACGTCATCCAGAAGCAATAGGGGTTCTGCTGGTGGTGCTGCTACTGCTTGGACTGGGCCCAGAGATAGACTCTGCCAGGAGAAAGGGGTGGCTGCTCCCACTCCCATCATCCCCAGGGGTGTCCTGTTGCTGCTGCTGCTTCTGGTGCTGCGCACTCTCCAGAGCCCTCTTTGCCTGCCAGACCCTCTCCACCAGCTCACCCTTAGAGCTCCAGGATCTCCCATTCTGCCCCATAGTACCCTGGAGGTGCCCTGCTGTCCATCACCAGTTGAACCTGATGCAAGGGGCTTTCTTCTTGAGGAGCCGATTGAACATCAGGAACGTGGAGGAATCCCACTGGGTGGACACATCCTGCACCAGCTGGTGCACTGGAGAGCTTTGCTTGGTCTGCTTCACCTGAAGGAGGTTGCTGCCCATCACGCTTCTGTTAAAGAAACCACTGGTCAGCTTCCTCCCCAGCTCAATCAGGGAGCTAAGGGGTCCTGTCCCAATCCCCTTCTCCCCCAAGCCCAGAGCATCCCTGAACACCAGGTGAAGGGAGGTATGCTGGGGAAGCCCCCCTCGTGGACTGCCTTCAATATGTTGACCGCGTTGTGCGTCACCATGTACCCCTTGGTGAAGGGCACACCTGATGTGACCCACTCCCTCACCATGGTGGTCAGGGGTGCCTAGATGTTCTGAGAAGTGGGGGGGGGGTCATGGCATCCATGACTTCCACCTGAAGCAGGGCCCACCTATACCCTGCTTTGGGTCCACTCCTGCCACTGCCAAATGCTGCCTCTGGGTCCTGCCATCAGTGCATCATCAGTCACTGCCAGGTAGGCTTGGTGTGTGTTCCTACTCAACCACAGGTTGTCGGTAAAGTGGACGGTGGCACCCCCAGCCCCTGCCATCTGCTCCCTCATCCACTCTGTTAAGGACCGGTACAGAGCTGGCACCATCTGCCAACTCAGGGTGGTGCTGCCAGGCGTCCAGTTCTGCTCGCTCTATGCTGTGCTGGGTTGGGTTTTCCACTGTTCTAGTCACCATCAGGGCTGGGCATTGCAGGCTGCCAGGCATCGACGGATTAGTGGCAGAGGCCCGGCCAGAACTCGGTGGCTGGTCTGGCACCCCTGCTTGGATGGGCATTGCAGGCTGCCAGGCATCAGTGGCAACTTGACTAAGGGTGGTGTGAGAGGGCAGCTTAAACTGGGGAGCCAGGAAGCCAATCAGGTACCTAAAGCCCATGTCCCCGACTGCCGAGAAGGGCTGCCCATCGAGTGCAATCCTTTCCCCCAACATGTACGTGGCTTTCAGTTGAAGGACAGTGCTTATGTGCCAATGGACTTGGCAGCTGCCCCCACCACAGCTCCTCCATGGTGCACTGACGCTGCTGCTGCTGCTGCTTCTCTCCCCTAGCAGTGATACCACTTCTGCTGCTATCGGCAGCTGTTAGAGCAGAATGCTTGCTTGCTGATGGAGGCAGACGACTAGCCGCTGCAGTCAGAAACCCTCTGGCATCAACTGCCCCTGCTTGCCCACTTAGTAGCTCAGCGCTGTGGCATCCCTTCAAATGCCACGCTGTGGCAGTTGTGCCAAGGTTGGTGAGCACCTGCCCCTGCTTCACTGCCTTCTGGCACAAACTGCACTTCACCTCCCTGGGATCATCCGCCCACACCAACTTAAAATGCGCTTCACCCAGACTGAGTATTTTTTGCTCCCTCCTGCCTTCTGGCCTGCACCGGGTGAGGCACCACTGACAGCGCTGATGGGAGGGGAAAAACAGCACCAGACATCTTCTCCTTGGGACTAGTGTCTGTTTCGCTGTCCCCAATCAGAGTCATGTCCCGCAATGGGTAGTACCGGGACCCTGAGGCGGATGAACTGCCCAACATGCTGCTGCCACTCCCTCTGTGTCCCCTATAGATGCTGCTGCTCCTCCTCTCCCTGCTGCCATTGCCTGGGGATTGGGCCCTGCCTCTAGCAGCTGGGGTGGAATCCACCAGCCCTGGACTACTAGGGATCACCTCAATAACAGGGGTCAGGGACATTGGTGGCTCTGGAGGAACATCCAACCCTGAAGCACCTGCACCTGCTCCTGCAGCTGCCGCAGTAGAGACAGCCGCAGCCTCCTGAAGTGCAGGCCTTTCAGTGTCCTGCATGGCAGTGGAGAACTCTGGCAAGAGGCACCATCAAACCATACCCTGGCTAGTGCCACTGCTGGGAGCCTCTGAAGCCTGGATGCCAAAATCATGCCTGTGCAGTTTGGGGCATGGTGATGGGATTGTGCTGTTGCCTGATGCTGCTCTGCTGGCATGGCCACTGCCACCTCTGCCATGTGCCCCATTTCTCACCTTACGGGCACCAGAACAGGTGGTGGCAGCTCCGAGTGTGCCAGAGACCAAAGCCCAGGAAAGATTCGACAGGTGGTTTACTACTCACCCACATGGGGTCACCCACGTTCATATCCTGCACCCAGACGCAGTTCATTCTGATATCTATCTTGGTGGGGCCGCTGTCCGCGGGGTTGTCCAGGAAGCTCAAGTCGATGGGTTCAATGGAACATATGGGAGGGGCAGAAGATGGTGGTGACACAGCTCTCAGAGGGACGTGTGGCCGGCCCTGTCCAATGTGGCCAAGGGTTTCTTGTCCTGCCCACCAACCAATGTTCCCAGCAAGTGGGTGTTCTCTATGGTGGGGGACATTTGCCCACCGCACCTCCTGAGACTGGGGGCCAAGTTGGTGGAGCAGTTGCTTTTCATCAAGGTGTCTGTCTGTCTGCTTCTGCCGCTGCTGCTGCTATGACTTCTGCTCCTGCTCCTCCTGCTGCTGCTTCTGGGTCTCTGATGGCCTTCCATGCCACCATGGCCCCCCTGGGAGTCCCTGGAGCACCCCAAGCCTCACGGTGGGTCCGAACTCCTCCGAACATGAGGTGAAACAGAACTTTTTCAAACCGAACAACCGAACCCGAACTCAGTTGTCGAACCAAACTACCATACGGCCGAACATCCGAACCGCACTCTGTTCACACAGCCCTATAAGCCACCAACCCCCCTCCCAGGCCCCCATTCAAAATTTCCCTTCCTGGTCAGGTAGTGGGGCCAGGTGGGGGGCAAGGGTGGCATGGGGGTTTGCCCCCTACTCACCTCTGGCACCTCACCCGGCCCCCTTCCATGCCCCCTCTGCCTAGCCCCAAGCTACACCCAGTCTTGTGAATCTCGCCAGTTTTGGGTGAGAGTGGGGTTTTTTCTCAGCTTGTTTTGTTTAGGGAATGAGATGGGAAAACCTCATTGTCTCTGAAAACCAGCGAGATCCAAGAGGCATGTTTTGGCCCTAAAGGAAGTCAGGACAGGAAGCCAAAAAAATTGGTACCAGAAGTTAGAAAATCAGTACTGGAAGTTGGAAAAAAGAGATGAAAAGTGGTAAATTGGCACATCCAGTAGCCCATCGGGCACTAATTGGCTACCAGTTAGTATCCAGAGTTACTGGGTTGGATCAAGTGCAGCAGTTTCAACAGGTATACCTGGTTTTTTTGCTGTTACTCATTTCAGCTCTAACAAGAACAGCTCCAGTTCTTGCAAGACTCTCACGAGTCACGACAATCTCAAAACCCTAGTGAGATCTTGTTAAATCTCACTAAGGTTTTTGAGAATATCGTGAGATTATACTTGAAAACCTTAAAATACCCTAAAATGCTCTGAGTGTGCACAGAATGACCACCAGGGCCATTCTGCACATGCACGGCCCTTTTCTAAGATGGCACAAGTCGTGTCGGTGCCATTTTGGAACAGGGCAGTTGGTCTGTGTATGTGGTGGCCATTTTGCGCGTGCTCAGAGCAGTTTAAAGGGTATTTTAAAGTTTTTGAAAATCTCGTGAGAATGGCGGTAAGAACGGCTGGTTCTTGAAAGATTTTCGATTGATGAGATTTTCTGCTAAGGGCAAGATTTCATTTCAGCCCTACTGTGGGCTATTCGATTATTCAAATAACATTTGTGGAGATGAAAAGGTCTTTTGGCTTCATTTCTAATTTCATGTAATGTCCCACTGCATGCTTTTAAAAAAGCAATTTTACTTGCTTCACGCACAAACCTACAGGGAAATCCTGTGGTCTGTTGACCCCCTTGTTGAAATGCTTTGAATTGCACTGAAGTAGACCAGTTCAGGGCTGCTACTGAGTCTTTTGCTACATTCCTTCTTTTCTGTGCAGCTCTACCTACCAGAGACAGCTCTGTATTCCAAGCTTACAGCTTGACAGGTTGCTGCTTAAAGTGGCTGCAAGATAACAGGAAATCTCCTGGCTGTATCTTTCTTTTTAAAAAAGAAATCAAGGCATGTACATTAATGTAGCAACTTTTTTCTTCTGATACCATGGAAATTTAGTTCTGCAAAGATTAGAGCATGCCTGGCGATGGGTCAAGAAGGATGCGTCTGATGCTGCATCAGAGGACAGAAAAAATACTTTATCATTTTCCGTGTCTAGATTTTTCCCAGATTAGTATTCAGGAAATATTGATTCGACTATCTGCAGATCAGAATTAATAATGCAGCAATGGCTCTTTTAAAGGAAGATTAATGATTGGCTATATATGAATGCAGCAAGGTAGATTACAGTTAAACGTTAGGAAAGCCTCCTGATTGAGCCATGGAACAGACTGCTAAGGAGGTTGTGGAATCTCTCTAATTGGATGACTTTAAAAACTGGCTGAAGGATTTGTCTGTGATGCTGTAGATACAGGGTAGCTTGACTTGGAGCAGAGGTTGTACTAGATGGTTCTGCCCATTTTGTTCTTCCATAATTTAGTCCTGAATGACCGCCTGTCCTACCATGCTCCATCATGGCCCCTGCGTTCGACTGGGGGAGCTCTCCTGTGGGTTCCACTTGTTACTCTTGTCCATACAATGCAGGCCTGCAGAGGGCCTTCTTGGCAGCTGCCTCAATACTGTGGAACTCCCTCCCCCGGAAGTCCATTTGAGTCCGGGCCTGGGTGTTTTTAGGAGGTGGTAAAAAATGTTTCTTTTTAGAAAAGCATTTGGCTTCTGAGGGTAGGGATTAGGTGGGAGGTGTTGGCACGATGGGGTTGGAGTGGGTGTTTTTGTTGAATTGTATTTTAATGTTTAATTATATTTTGTATCTTTGTAAGCTGCCCTGAGCCTTTGGACAAGGGAGTGGTAAAAATGCTAATGTTAATAAATAAATAAGTAAGTAAATAAATAAATAAGTAAATAAATAAATAATATGTGTTCCTCACAAAACTCTACAGTGCATGTTTTAGGGGTGTGCAATTCATTACCAAAATGAATGGAGCCCCATGTGTTTTAGAAACTAAGGTAACAACAAGGAATGAATAAGCAAACAACATTAGTTTGATTTCATTTCTTTTTGTTTTTAATTTTTTTGTTTAATTTACTAAAAATAATAAAAAATGGAATGGTCCGACGGGTATTTTGCACATGCATAATGATTTATTTTTTTTAAAATCCATTTTTAAAAAATAAAAAAGATGACCGTGTATGCACAAATGGCTGCCGGACCATTATGTGCACGCGCACCCTTTTCCAAAATGGTGACGGCATCATCCTCACCATTTTGGGAAAAGGCTATGCATGCCCAGAACAGCCCTGGTGGCTATTTTTCACATGTGTAGTAATTTGTAAAACTATTTTTAATAAAATAAAATGCGGGGGCGGGGAGGGGGCGATCGGGTTGTTTATGACCACCCACCTCCCCCCAAAATGAAAGGTGTTTTTAAAAAAAAGCTTAAAAAAAAAAAAAGAATGATGTGCCTTCTGCACACCTCTTCTAAATGTACATTTAGACGGAAGATAAAATATTTGGTGAACTAAAGGTACAATCCTGAGGCCATTTAGTGCTGGTGCTAGTTCTAAATGCCGTCATGAGTCTCTCTGGGGAATGGAATTTACTACAGCATTGAGGGGACTAGGACTGTCAATTTTCTCAATCCTCAGCAGGCTGAGGATCATTCTACCTCACTAGCAAATGGTTTCAGAGTTTTCAATTCAGCGAATAGAATCTTCAAACCAAGACCAGATCCCCTTCCAAATAGGGCTGGTTTGAAGTAGCCTTTCTGTTTCTGTGGAGCAGTTCTGTGGAAATGGAAAGGCTGGTGAAATTACAATCGGAATTCAGATAGAACAATCGTTCTGACTGAAAACACCAATGGAATCCATCTGATCCTATTTTTGATCAGAATGAGCAAAGCACCATGTTGTGATGGAATTGGAATCAGAAGCAGGGCAATTTTTGTGTGTGCTATAGGCTGTTTTTACATGGATGCCACCCACCCACCAACACATATGAACACCTATCGGATGGGTGGGAGAGTGTTCCACCCATATACATCCACCTCCACCCACCGAGCATCCGGGAAGGAGCCGGCATGCTCCGTGGGTGGAGGTGGGTGGAGATGGGTGTTCAACACTCACCTGTCCATGTAAACAGTAAAACACACCCACCTACTGAAAGGGTCTGCCAAAACCAGCAAGACATGGCTAGGGAGGCCCCAAAGGACTCCTCAAGCAGACACACCCACCGGGAGAGACGCCAAACGCCTAGTCAGGAGCCCTTAAAGAAGAAAGCGAGGACGTGGGTACGCCGACTCCCAACATGTCCAGAAAGAAAGTATCAGACAAGTCAAAGGGAGTCAGTACCATGACACATGCAGGAAGGGCCAGGGTAAGCAGAGGTACCTCAGGCAGCCGATGGAAAAGGGGCCCAGGCAACCAGCAGCCGGGGGAGTGGGGGATAGGATGGACACTGACAGATCTCCCATACTGACACAGGGTAGAGGGCCCAATGCAGCTCTGGAAGCACCCGCATCCCCACCCGCAACAACATCCATGGGGCCTAGGGCGGAGAGCACATCTGGCAGTGAGATAAGATCAGGGGAACCCACCCACTAGGGATGTGCAAACAGAGTTTGGGTGTTCAGTGTTTGACCCGAACCCGGGGTGTTCAGGTCATTCGCGAATGCCCCGAACCCAAACTGTCCCCTCCCCAAACCGGTCAAACAAAGTTCGGGTTTCGAACCCATTCAGGCAGGGTGCAGGAAATGGGGGAACCCGCTTTTCCCTCCCCCTCCAGGCTGCGTGAGTTGAAGGGGCACTGGGGCTCCCCCCCTGGCCAGCCTGGTAAAATTAACCCCCCCCAACAGGAATTGACCTACCTGGTGGTGCCGGGGCTCCAGCCCCAGGTCTGATGGTGGCAGCGGCAGCGACAGCAACAGCGGTTCCAGTTCCAGGGGTGCTCCAGAATGCTTCAGGCCTCTTCTTGGCCTTCTGGGAACTGAGGGAGGGGCCGGAAGCCTTCCTTCAGTTCCTGGAAGGCCTAGAAGAGGCCTGAAGTGCTCCAGAGTGCTGCTGGAGCTGGACCCACCACCGCTGCTGCTGCCGGACCCAAGGCCACAGCCCTGGCACCACCAGGTAGGTCAATCCCTGGGGTGGGTTTTTAAAAAAATTTTTTTACCAGGCTGGGCGGGGGGGGAGGTGAGCCCTGGCACCCCGTCCACCCGCACAGCCTTGAGGGAGAGGGGAGAGGGAAAACCAGGCTCCCCCTGCCCCCAAACAGGTTCAGTGAAACCAAACAGGTTCGGGCCAAACATCTCGAATCAGAATGGTTTTGGGGGGGCTGAACCTGAACGGCCCGAACACCGAATCCCCTGGTATTCACACATCCCTACCACCCATGCAGGGGAGGACGCAGACAAGCCCTGAGCGAACACCAGGGAAACCCCAGGCAGACAGATGACAGCTCCACTGGTCCCCCTCCACATGAGAGCATCCAAACCCTGGAATACAGCACCACCGGGGAGACAACTGAGGAGGGCCTCTGTGACAGTCAGGTAAAATAGAGGGAACCCCTGGGGGGAGGGCATGGAACACCCCACAGAAGCAAGAGGGGTGCAGCAGGCAACTGCTGCCAACAGGAGACCACCTGCTCCACTGCCACAACAGTCATTGGGTGGGGCCCAAGCCACAAAGCTGTATGACCCCCCACAGGCAGAACCCAAAAGGGAACCCCTAGATCAGGGACTTCATATGTATGTGGGGGGCTGAAAAGGTCCAGTACAGCCTGATCCGCAGCTACAAGACCAAGCAGGTCTATGAAGCCATCGCCCAGGAGGTACAGTGATTGGGATACAACAGGGATGTCACCCAATGCATGCAGCAGGCAAAGCATTGAGGTCTGGATATAAACATATCAAGGACAACAATCTCAAGTCTAGCTCAAGTTCCATGACCTGCTGGATCGGTTCCTCTGCATGTACGGGGACATTGTGACTTCCCGCATCCATGGCACCGCCTTTGCCAGGGGCAGAAAGATGGAAAAAACAACACCCCCCTGACTGAACCCCCAGAGCAGGGGGCTACCACAGCCAACATGACCCCCCTCCCTGGCCCCCAGCCAATGCAGAACATCCCAGTACCCCAGTGACCCAACTGCCCAGGCGGGCAGCCCCACANATTGGGGGGGGGGGGGACACAGGACACAGTACCCACCCAGCCACAAGAAAGGGCAGTAAGTTAGCATGGGAAATGGTGATGGACACAGGGACGGGAGCACCTGGACAGGGGAACAGGGAATGGGTACCTGCTACTGCTAATGCTGAGTGTCTCATCCACACGAGCTACCACCAGACTCAGCAGTGGACCGGCCGGTGGAGGAAGGAGAGCACGGACCAGGCAGCTGACGGTCACAATGGGCAGTGGCTGCTAAGGCTCACAGGGAGAAATCCCCCGGTGGTTCCATAAAGAGGGGACAGGGAAGACTCCAGAAACAATGGACCCCACCCCTGTAAATAGTCCCTTAATCAATATCATGTACAGAACATACCTGTCTGTCATGGTGTCTGTAAACGGGAATGCAAGTGATGAGAGGGAGCCTGCAGCAAGCCACAGTGGAGGTTAATGGCAGGGAACCGGTGGTAAACAGCTGCAGGATAGGCAGGCCTGGCAGCTCATACACATGCGCTATCAGACTGAAGCATCCCAGAGGGCACAGCCCAGGGTAAAGGGGCCAGGATGGCCGGCACAAAGTCTGGGTCATCACCCACAGTGCGAGGGGTGAAGGAGCACTGTAGGTGACAGTTGGCCGTGGCACTGGCCACTGTTGCCCACCGGCTGGTGGGACTTGGGCTGCACCCAGGGAGCCCACTCACCCTGCAACTACAGCCAAGGAGGGTCAGGAGCACATGACAGGGGGTCACCACCAGCATGCAGGATGTCACAGAACACACATGTAAAGGTATGATGGGCCCCAGAACCCAGTAGCGGGGTCCATGTGAGAGGGCAACTGTAAATCACAGGATGGGATGATGGAGAGGGATGGGACTGCACCCTGTAGGCCCTAGATGCTGGCATGGAGGGGATGGTGTGGTGTAAGGTTACCAGGATGTCAGGTGACAGTGTGAGATGTCATGCCATCACCTTTCCATCTCCACCAACAGGTGATGGAACTGGAGAGGGACTACCAGAGGACCCAGGCTGTTGACAGCCCTGCAAACATAAACCCTCCATACCCTCCAGGACAGGTCACGGGGCTCTACAGGGTGCCATACCACACATGCACTGTGTGGATGGAATGGTGTGAGAGCACAGACACACCACCAGGGCCATTCGAGATTGGTGGTTCAACAGGATGTCCAGTGCACAAGGTATTAGGATGCAGCAACGGGCAACCCTGCCATGGCATGGGGGGTTGGGGGCCCATGCCGGCATCTCACCGGCTTACAGACCATGGGGGGTACTCATGTCAGGTAGCAAACAGGACAGAGGCAGGTACAGGGGTAGAATGCACTGATGCAAGGTTAACTGATGCAAGGATATGGAACTGCTGGAAGGGGGCCTTCTAGCTCCCTCCCTGCCCACATACGCCTTGCCCCGTCCCTTCATACCTTCAAATCTCTCCTCAAGACCCACCTCTTCCACTCTGCCCTCCCTGACTGCTCGATCCCCTCACCTAACTCCTGCTGATACGTTCAATCCAAGACCAGCCGAGCCAGGCTGCTATCAGCTGGCCAAGGTCACCCTTCTGAGCACAGACTGATTTGGCTCCATCCAAGCTCATCCACTGCTGCTCACCATCTACTACAGTTCTTCTCCAGCTCTCTGCCTTTGTGCAGGCCATGTCCAGCTGTGGTATGGGCCATGTCTTTGATCATTGGGCTGGTGAGGAGTGGCTGGTATGTGCCACCATGCTGCTGGGAACCCTGTGGCAGAGCAATGATGTCCAGCTGTTGGTGAGTGATCCCATTTCCATAGGTGATGGCTTCGATCTCCTGTCCCATTACATTTGGCTGTTGAGGCATCCCTTTGGGGGTCTGGAGTGCCAGAGGAAAGCCAGGGAGCTCGGATTCATGGTCCGCCTCCTACACCAACCTGACCATTGGTCCCCATCTGCCATTGTGCTGCCATGGGAATCCCAGGAGCTTGCTGCTCCTCCCCAAGTGGTCCATTATCACAACTTCAGTTTGGCCCTCCAGGCTGGTGGTCCATATGCTACAAGCTGTTACACCTGTGTCCTCCTGCATGCCTGTGGCTTCGCACACCCTTGATTGGATAGCTAGAACTGCCTTGAGGAGCTGGGGTTGCTTCCCCCTGATGTCGGTGGCCCCTTCCTGACAGGGGCACCCACTGAGCTGGAGATGGCTGCCCTGAGAGCTGTGCTGAGCTGTTTGGATGTCGGAGCAGCTTCTGCCATCGGACACCCCCTCCTGCCCCACCCACTTCATGGTGGATGCCCATATGCATGCCCATGGCTGTTGCCAGGGCCTCATCACCTGTGAGGGCCTTGTCCAGGGGCCCATGTTCCCCGAGTGCCCGGCGCCTGCACCATGATCACACCATTGCTGCAACCTCCTTCATGAATCCCCTCTTCCTGTGATGGAACGGTGCTATAGCTCCCCCATGGCCATGCTGCTGACTTCTGTTCCCTTGTGTGACCCATCCGCCTCTCCATCTATCTACTGTGGTGCGGTCTGTGGGTCTAACTACTGATTCGTTCCTGCCAGGTCTGCCTGTGAACCCCTTGGACCCTGTGAATCAGTAGTACTGCTCCTTCCGTGCAATCTGAGGTGCTACCCCTGTGTCCCTTGTGTCTGCTCTCTCTGGCCGGTGTAGCACCTAACAGGTCCCTGTGCCAATCAATGTTAGTCTAAGTTCGCCTGCTGTGTCTGTGGGTTCATTCCACCGGCTGCTCAAGGTGCTGGTACTAGTGGTTTTGATGTGTTTTGTGGGGGTCAGGTCTTATAGGGCCTGGAGCCATGTTAGGGCAGGGTGATTGCTCCAACGGGGGCACATTGCCATCAGCATGGTAGGCGTGCTGCTGTTATGGCCATCCATACCTGAGGGGTGTGTGTGGTAACTTCCAGCTCTGGCGATGTTCGGTGCCCGCGTACTGTGCGGTGGTGGCCTCTTGCAGCTCATGGTTCTTAATAGCTGGGTGTTACTGTGCTGCGAGGCCATGCCTTTCACCCCCTGCAATTGGCCTGGAGGTTTGGGGTTCATGGATGGTGGGGCCATGGGGGATGTGGATGGGTACTGTGCTGTTCTGTCGGTATTGCCCATGCACCCTCGCACAGATGTCTGGGGGGGTTCTTCCTAGCCCAGCCAGGTGGGCTGTTAGGTAATATGGACTGTTGGCTCTCTAGTGGGTGCTCCCTCCATGGTCTGTCATTCCCCACCATGTTGTTGCTCTCCCTAGCTGTGTTCCCCTGGCTCTGTGAGCCCCATGGCATGTTTCTGAGCTATGCTGTCCAACAGCAGCCTTGCGCACAGCTGACTGTGAATTGGCACTGAGTAGTTGTGCTTGGATCCAGGTGCCTGCTGTCATCACACTCCATGCCACCTGTCACCATGCACAGTTACTGGCTGCCTCCGACTCACCCCCTCTCGGGTGGTTTAGCATGCTTCACGGGGCATGGTCCTTGCTTCTCTCTGTGCGCTACTGTCCGTTCCTACTGCCCTGGCCTCACTCTGGTTGCAACCCCGTGGTTCGTTGTGTGTACCACCTCCTATCAGTTCCCCATTCCTGCTCTTGCAGTCGTGGAGGAGCGCTGTAATCTGAGGGCTCCTGAATGTGAGTCTGGGCAGCCTTCTGCGTGTGATCCACTGTCCTTGTGAGCACCCTTGGGCTCCACCACTGGGGTGGTGGCTGGGAGGGCCTGGTTGGAATGGTTGGACTGTTATGAGCTTTTATGGTGACCAACCAGCTGCCCCCATCATTGCCCCACCCACATCTCCCTCTTCTTCTTCCCTTCTAGCTGCTATGATTGTTTCTGATGGTGCTGCAGCTGGGGCAGATGGCCAGTCAGCGGGCAGCTTCTGAGCTTCATGCTGGGGCAGGGTGGACCTGGGGATCAGTGACTTACCCCCTGTGTGTGTATGTCCCCACCCCCCCCACTGCTTATGGGCTCTAGGGATGTGCGAACACAGTTCGGAAGTTTGGGGTTCGGCAGTGGCGTCCATTGCTCCGTGGGTGGGTGTGGATGAAGATGGGTGTTGGCTGGGAGCAAACACTCACCAACACCCACCAAAAGTGGTGTTTACACAGATGCCCCCACCCATCTCCACCCAGGGAAATGTTCCCCACCCACCGGCCAACACCCATCTCCACCCAGAGGAACTGGGTGGCGGCATCATGTGTGCACGGCATCATGATGATTGGCTGCAGTGGTGGCCTGCAACATGTATAATAAAATGTAACCCCCATTTTATGGGTGTTAGAGCATCTGTGTAAAAAGAGCCTTTGTTGAGCTGTTCTTTATGAGAGATTAGGGCAGATGAAGTCAATGGTGACTTCTGACCTTAAAATCTATAAATAGCTGAGGATGGAGAAAGATGCCCTATTTACTCAGCCTTTTTCAGACGCTGTGCTGTCTATTTTGATCTGTGTTGTTTTGAGAGTCTATGTCTGACATATGGCCTTTGAGGTGGGCCTAGAGTGATTCCCTGGAATAGCAGTGGGATATGGAGCCTCCCACCTCAGGGTTTCAATTCTACCCATGTCAATTGAAATGGAAAGTCATTAAAACTGATTCACTAACTCAGGGCAGGACACTCTCTAACTCAATGCTTACGTAGTGCCTAAAACAATGGGACCCTGAGCTCAGTTGCAGACCTTAGGCATTAGCATATGAACAGTAATGATACATATGAGAAATAAGTAGTGGCCTAACATCAGTTTGTAACAAATGGGTGTTTACTGTTTACAAGAGAATTGACTACTGTTGCCAGTCTCAGCAGAGACTGAGTTATAGGGTGTCTTCAGACATAACGTCAATGGGTGTCTGAATGTGTATTTTGACCTTGATATGAACACTAGTTTGGCCCTAGGTTCATCACGTGGCACTGCTTAGACATACATCCCATCTTGGGAGAAATCAGTGGTTTTATTATTATTATTATTATTAACAAACATTTATATAGCGCCAGCAGTGTACATGGCACTTTACAAAGTAATAAAATAGACACGGTCCCTGCCCCTAGGGCTTACAATCTGAGCGACAGGAGCTGGGGGAGAGACATAGGAAGGGGAACAGAGGGAGAGACAAGGGGTCTAACATTCATGAAGATGCGAGGTCTCAAGTGCACGTACTTGGCTTGGTTACGATGAGAATGACAGCAGGCAGGTCCATGTTGCAAGGATAAGGGTAAACCGATCGTAGGTATAGGAATAGTGGCTCAGCAGGATAAAGAGTCAGACAGAGCAGAGCGAAAGAGGTGAGTTTTAAGGAGAGATTTGAAGGTATGAAGGGAGGGGGCAAGGCGGATGTGGACAGGGAGGGAGTTCCAGGCATGGGGGGCAGCAAGTGAGAAGGGACGAAGGCGCTTAGGGGAGCAGGGAAGGCGTGGAAGGGTGAGAGAAGGGACAGAGGAGGAGCGAAGTGCACGGGCTGGAGTATGGAGGGCGATAAGTGCAGAGAGGTAGGGGGGAGCAAGGTTGTGAAGAGCTTTATAGGTGAAGACTAGGAGCTTGTGCAGGATTCGTTCAGGAAGGGGAAGCCAGTGAAGCGAAGAGAGGAGGGGCTGCACATGGTCGAAGCGACTGGCGAGGTAGATGACCCTGGCAGCAGAGTTTTGGACAGAGATGAGGGGAGAAAGGTGAGACCGGGGAAGGCCAGTGAGAAGGAGGTTACAGTAATCGAGGCGAGAGATGACCAGAGCATGAACAAGAGTTTTGGCAGACGAGACAGAGAGAAAAGGGCGAATCTTAGCAATGTTATGGAGGGAGAAGCGACAGGATTTAGCAACAGAGTCAATGTAGGGTTTAAAAGAAAGGGCTGAGTCAAAGATGAAGCCTAGGCTACGGGCTTGGGGGACAGGCAGGATGGTGACTCCATCAATAGTTATTGACAGTGAGGAAGGAGAGGAAGGATGAGGGGGGAAGATAAGGAGTTCAGTTTTAGCCATGTTGAGTTTGAGTTGACGTTGAGACATCCAGGTAGAGATGTCAGAGAGACAGTTGATGAGACGAGCTTGAACAGAGGGAGAGAGAGAGGGAGTAGAGAGATAGAGTTGAGTGTCATCAGCATAGAGGTGGTATTGGAAGCCATGGGAGGCAATGAGTTTGCCTAAGGATGAGGTATAGATCGAGAAGAGGAGAGGGCCAAGAACAGAGCCTTGAGGAACACCAACTGAGAGGGGGAAGGAGGAGGAGGCGGAGTTGGAGAGAGACACATTAAAGGAGCGGTCAGAGAGGTAGGAGGAGAACCAGTTATGGACAGAGCCACAAAAGCCAAGGGAGTGAAGGGAATCCAGCAAGAGTGAGTGGTCAACAGTATCGAAGGCAGCAGAGAGATCAAGGAGGACAAGAATGGAATAGAGACGTTTAGATTTAGCCACCAGAAGATCGTTGGTGATCTTAGCGAGAGCAGTTTCAGTAGAATGAAGGGGGCGGAAGCCAGATTGGAGGGGGTCAAGGGAGGAGTTGGAGGATAGGAAGTCAAGGCAGCGGGAGTAGACAACACGTTCAAGCAGCTTGGAAGCAAAAGGAAGGAGTGAGACAGGACGATAGCTAGAAGGGTCAGAGGGGTCAAGAGTGGACTTTTTGAGAATAGGAGAGACTGTGGCATGTTTGAAGGCAGAAGGGAAAGAGCCAGTAGAGAGGGAGAGGTTGATGATGTGCAGGAAGGAAGGGGCGACAGTGGGAGTAATGGAGGTGAGGAGGCGGGAAGGAATGGGATCAAGGGGGCAAGTGGAAGGGTTGGAGGAGGAGAGCAGAGAGGAGATTTCCTTAAGGGAGGCAGGGGAGAAGGAGGACATGAGAGAAGGAGGGGGAGGAGGGAGAGGGGTGGGAGTGGGAAGAGAGGAGTGGGAAGCGATGTCGAGGCGGATCTTGTCTATCTTGGAGGTGAAGAAGGAGGCAAGATCCTGAGCAGAAAGGGAAGAAGGAGGGGGAGGACAGGGAGGCTTGAGGAGGGAGTCAAAGGTAGAGAACAGGCGGCGAGGGTCCCGAGAACAGGACTCAATGCGGGAGGCATAGTAGTGTTGTCTAGCAAGGGAGATAGCAGAAGTAAGGGTGGAGAGACAGAATTTGAAGTGAAGGAAGTCAGCGTGAGAATGGGATTTGCGCCAGAGTCGTTCAGCAGCACGAGTGGTTTGCTTACCACCCAATCTGACGCCTCGTTCCCCGTGTTATACCTGCTAACACACCACATGATATCATTAAATGCAATGTTGGCCACGTGCTCAGCCGGAACACGCAAATTTTCCTTGTGATGCAGTGGTGTTCACATCGTGTGTTCAACGGGCTGCTTCAAAATAGTCTTTTTGATTTCCAACAGTTCCACAGATAATAGAAATGCTGGCACAATTTTGGTTGAAATTCCGATTGAACCATTTTGCACATGTCCAAGATGGACAAAGTTATTTCAGTTGTCCTGACTGGAAATCAGAACAGAATTTCATCTGTTCCTGTTTCCAATCAGAGCAATTGAATGCCTGGATCTGGAAAACTGGAACACGGGTGGAATTTTTGCTTCACCCTCAGACCAGACTCCAAGTGGGGTCATGCTATCTGCAGGTGGGGTTGTGATCCCAATTAATAATTATTTGAATGCTTTTGTTAGTGAGTAATAGGGTTAAATTTTAAATTAGTTTAAAATAAATTAAATTAAAAGTGTCAGAACTGGGATGCACAGACAAGAGTTTTAGGAAGCCCGTTTTCTAAACATAATCATCCAAAGAGAAAGTTAAACTTCTATTGGTGGAACACTTGAGGTCTCTTGATCTGTGAGCCTAGGAAGGTTCACAAGCCCTAAATTCACCACTAAAAATTTTACCAATTAAAAATTCTGAACCTTATTCAGCTCTGAAATGGCTAAAACCAAATTTAGCTGCAGTCACCTCTGACTCCTGGGAAACTGGAGTGAATGACTGTTTATGGGCCATTTTCTAGATGCCCTAGTTTTGATCACTTCCCCAGATGTATTCGATGATACCAATTGTTGGAGACAAGGGGTGAAGCCACGCAAGATGCTAACCCAATTTGGTCAGCATTACCCCACATTGGGCAGCCTTATCCTGTGATGCAGCACATCATATGGCTGGTCACTGCCAGATGTCCACCCCACCCTGGACAGGGCAGGTAGGCAGCTGCTATGAGCTGCATCCACTGCAGAAGTCCAGAGATGCAGAGCATAGCAGCGTTGCACAAAGTAGGGTTACACTGCCTGAATTGCGCTAAGGCGTAGAGCTGAAATGAGAATCAATTTTGATATCTCATGAGATTTCGTGTGGGACCGAGATTTCACTGAAGTCTTGGCCCCACTACAAAATATTGTGAGATATGTTGCAAGAAAAACAAATCACTGCACGCACGCAAAATGGCCACTGGGACCATTCCACGCATGCACAGCCATTTTCTAAAATGGCACTGACATCATCACCACCATTTTAGAAAAGGGCAGCTGTTTGCACATGAATGTGAGAAATGTGAGATAGAATGCAAGAAATGCGAGATACCATGAAAGTGAGAATGCGAGAATCGAGTTTCAGCCCTGGTTCAGAGGCCTCCCATGGGGCTATTCCTTGTGCTGCCCCACCCCATGGAAAGGTCCACTGTGGGGCCTTGAGTGGTGGGTGCATTCACCATTCCCGAATGGTCACATCACAGCTGGAGAGGTGGCAGGACCTATGGCAGCGGACCACCCACCTGAGTTCCCCATGGAGGAATCCGGTCATGTGGCCTGCTTCCCTTCCCCACCCAAAGTGTGGCGGCAGCTGCTGCCCTCCCTGGGGCGGGTGGGGGATCGGACCAGCCATTGCTTGCGTGGCTGTATCCAAGATATTGTGTTAGATGGACTTCCACAGGAGATAGAACGAGTGTGCAGCAAGGTTGATTTTGCTTAAATATTAGGGCAAACTTTGTAACTATAGGTAGAGTTGGGTAATACAATAGGTTGCCCAGGCAGGTTATGGAATTTCGTTTCCAGGACGGTTTTTAAAATGATGCTGTTGTAGGTAGTGGGCATCCTGCATTGGAGCATGGAACTGGACTAAGTGATTCTTGATGTCGCGTCTAATGATTCTGTGATCCTATAAACCAAGGATGCAGCATGGAAGTCCTTACACTGTGATTTATGGAAATCAGACATATGTTTCTTGAAGTTATAACAGTGAAAACTGGGTGTAAGGACGAAGGGAATTAATCTTGCCATTTTCCAGAAAGGCCATGGTAAGAGGAACGTGGAGAGAGGATTATGCCCCCTTATCAACATCGGGAAAATGACACTCTTGTTAGACACATGTCTAAGTAATAGATTCATGTCAAAGCTGACTTGGTACAATTATCTATTGGCGCCTCTTATCCGTTTACATTTTAGTGCATTATGGTGCATTAGCACAACCGAGTGTTTCTTATCTGGAATATGTTTGTTATTATTGTTTCCAATGATGTGTGAAATTGGAGCCCGACTGCAGTGCTCTGCGGTGCTTATGCATTGTTGAAAAATCAAAATATTGACAGACTGAGTTTACCATGGTAGCTCTGCTTTCTATTCCGTCTTTGAGCTGCTGTTTTAATTTCGCTCCAGGTTTGGGTTATGCAATTGGTGCAAGGATGAAGGGACTAACGTTGCCTCTGGACTCCGCTCTTTTGCTAGAAGGCTTGAGTTTTTAGTGGCATATTTTCCTGACACACAAGTGTATTCATCTGAAAAATATCCAACCGCATAGCAGATACCCATTTATTTGCATTGACTCATCCTCTGGATACTTTACTTTGAGCCCTGCAGACCAGACCAAGTCTGACAGGACCTGAGGAATCCCGTTTGGCTTGGCTTGGTTTGTTGGGAGAGTGCACAGCCCAAGCCCCTCAGACGCAGCTTGGGTTAGGGCAAGAAGTCCCTCTCCATGGACTGTTGTGATGCCACGGCACTGCCTGGGAGCGGAGCAATGTCAGGGGAAAGGCAGGTGAGCACCTTAAGCCCATACTTATCGTGAGTTAGCCCCTCTGCCCTCACAGACCATGGTGACATCACAATGCTCCATGACGATGGGAGAACTTGAGGAAATGAATGGAGGAGTGGCCTCTCTCCACACCCTTTTCCTGACATGCCTCCCCATCCCCGGGGAGCAGGGGGCATCAGAACATGGACAGGATGAAGCATCCCACTGCCACTTTCTAGACCTGTCTCTGTCTCTGAGGAGCACTGTGATGTCGTGGAGTTCTGTGAGGCTGGGGCCACCCCCATCACACCAGGCGTGGGCGATGGTAGAGCTGGATTGGCACTGGGCTGAGCTGACACAGATGCAGGGGTGTGGAGGAGAAAGTGCAGGGGGGCTACAGGGCTGCTGCCATGTCTGGCGCTCCAGCTTTGCTCTCTTTCTCACCTGTCTCTAAGTAACCCCCTCAGGTCTTCCCCTACCCTAGGTGTTACCACGTGACCTTCTCCACGCGTGATCATGGGGGGGAGGGGGTGGTCCGAAGAGGGGGATGGGCCCAGTGATCAGGCTAAGGCCTCTTTCAGACCTCCCCCCCGCACATATTCTGACTGGGGGAGGGAATACACAGCCAGGATATGCGCGGGGATCGGCCGGTCTGAAAGTCCTCCCACATGACTTTGCCAGCAGAAACATGCAGGGATGCAGAGCTGGATTTCCTGCTCTGCATTCCTGCATGTGTCTGCTGGCAGAGCTGAGTGGGGTGCATGGGTGTGGGTGCTTTCAGAACAGCCGATCTCCGGTAACAGCTAGGTAACAACACTAGATTTCTCCAAGGCCCCAGATCTACAAAAACTTATGTTTAAGCTTTATGAATTGTGGATAGTCCCAGGGACTTCACTGTGGAGTTCAGGATGGATGGGATTATTCAGGATTATTCCTCCACAGAAATAATGAGCCTGTGTTATGAGTCAGGCAACCTCCACCCTCTTTTGGGGTGCATGGAGAGAGGTGGTGGAACCCCATGTGAAAAAGCAAAGAGAGAGAAAGAGGGCAAAAATGGGGTAAGCTGGCTCCTCAGAGACTCCTTGTAGGGATGTGCGAACAGACCGCGGTTCGGATGTTTGGACGTTCGGTCGTTTGGTTCAAAACCCGAGTTCAGGTTCGGTTGTTCGGTTCGACGGAGTTCGGTTCGGCTGAAACCGGCTGAACATCCGAAAATAGCGCTATTGATACCGATACTAAAATTGAAAAAAAAAAATCGGTTTCGGTATCATTTGGCCCTGAAACCACCCCTGGTCTCCACCCCTGGTGCCAGGTAGTCTGCTCCTCAGCTGCCTCCCCATTCCAGTCATGTTTTTCCCACCCAAAGTCACATTTTTCCTGACCCTGAACTCATCTGAACTCATCCAAACTGTTTTCCGAACTGTTCGGCCATTTGAACGTTTGGTTCGGACGTTGGGTTCGGTCATCCGAACAGGCCGAGTTCAGCCCGAACTCCGAACATCCGAACCACGTTCATACATCCCTAATTCCTTGAAGGAGACTACCCCTATGCAAAATGACCAGCCTAGGAAAAGAACAGGAGAAGCCAATACTTAAAAGGAAATGGAGCAATTGAGATGCCAGGCAACTCCCTCTTGTGTATAACCTCCAGAGATGGAATCCTCCTGCCTAGCAATATTCCCTGGTTAAGAATATGAATAGTATGCCTTTAATTGGAAAATTGCCAAGGAGCAAGATTCTTTCCTGCCCCTCCGCCCATCCTGATGTTTATCCAAAAACATTTCCCTCTCTCCTGGGACCCAGCTGGAAAGACCCCATTCCAAGCACCCATTGCGAGCCTTTGTCTAGTCTTGGGAGCCCCAGCACCCATGCAGGAATCATCTTTCTAGTAACCCAATTTCCATTATGAAGTTTTTGTGAGTCTCCCAACTCACATTGAGAGTTTTTGTCTGGCTTTGGCCACTGTTCCCTACCAGTGACCTGAGCTTCCTGTTGTGGAGTTGAGTTGCTTTTGGACGTGGATACGTACGGGTCTCCTGTGCAAGTCTGCCCCAAGGGTTAGATCTGTCCCCCCTCCTACTCCCAACCCACCGCAGGATCATTGGGGATCACCCATCCCCTTCACAATGGGCAAAGGAGAGGTGATCTCTTTTACACTTTACTTGCATACTCCTATTCTTTCTCCCTCTTTCTCCGTTAGCTCTAAACTCAAGGCTTTAAACTCCAGCTCCCTTCTTGTTACTTAATTAGTTTCACCTCCCCCTGTCTCCCTTTCTCTTTCTTGTCCCTGACCTTGGACTTACTATCTGTTCTCCAGAACCTGGAACTCTGAATGCCAGTCCATGATAAGCAGCAATGTTTGTGTTTGTACCCTGTAAAATAAATATCTCATATTGCTTTGAAATATTTCTTGTCTCCATTACATTTCTTGAAGGGGAGGCCAATGGGTTGTAGCGCGCCACATCCTCAGACCAAATCCCTAACACACGTGGACCCTAGGCAGTTGAAAAAGAGTAATTCCCCAAAATCGGAGACTTAGGCCACTTTCAGACCTCCCCCCCTCGCTCCCCCCGCTAATAATTATTAATTATTAGTCTTTGCTACATAATACCTCACAGTGAGTACAGATGTAAAAACCCCACAATGTTTGTGGAATGCAATAGGTGGGTTGGATGGGTTCACCATAAAAACGTCACATGGCACTACAGAATTAATTAATAATTAATAATTATGTAATAAGCAACCATTAATAATTAGTAATTAATTAGTAATTATGTAATAATCAACTATTAATAATTAGTAATTAATTAGTAATTATGTAACAATCAACAATTAATTATCAATTATCAGTTATCGATTATTAAGTATTAGTGTTTGATACATAATACCTCACAGTGAGTACAGATGTAAAAAACCCACAATGTTTGTGGAATGCAATAGTGAGCAGAATGAATAGCTCTGCGAGCAAATCACAAAGAGGAAACAAACCAGCAGTTGTTCCTGTGGATCAGGTGCTAGAAAGCTGATTGACTGGTAGATCAAGGCGTGAATTCTGTTTTAGATATGGAGAAATTACATGTACATGTGGAATTTCTTTCACTTTTAAAATTTGCTATTTTAAAAAATAAGAATCCACACAGGAGAGAAACCTCTTACATGCCAGGAATGTAAGGAAAGCTTCAGGAGAAGTTGGGGAACTCAATATACATCAGAGAATCAACACAAGAGAAACTTGTGCCCTCACAGAGAAATGCTAAAGGGTGAGTTCAGCCATCAATACACATCAGAGAATCCACCATGCCAGAGGAAGGCCCTGTGAATAGCCCTGACATGACAAATCACAGTGAATGCTATTTCTCCCAGAAACAAGTCATCTGCCTTACTATGCACAAGGCTTTTCTGCTGTTTTTGTCATTTGTCATTAATTATTATGAGTTGAACAGAGCTACTACGGGGCTGATCTCAAGCCCTATGTACTCTCTGTGCGCACTGTGCCCCAAGGGCTATGGAGACACATTCTGGGAAAGTGCCATAAATTGCAGGAAAGCTATTAGAAAAGTCCTGGAAAGTCCTGGAAAGTGAAGAAAATGACGAAAAATTACAAAAATTCTGGAAAGTGATGAAAAATGATGAAAAATGATGAAAAGTGAGGAAATGGACAGACAATTATGGAAAATCACAGGTGCCGATATCAACAATGGCAGAAGTGTGCTATCATCAGAGACTGACAAAGTACCTATGAACACTCGCAAGTGCTCTCAAAAGGTCGCTATTTCCTTGCAGAACAGGAACACATACTCTCATATCTGCCCTACCTATAAATGCCTAACTGTGGAGCAAACTTCAGTATCAACCTCCATCTTAAAATGAATTAAAGAACCTCCAAAGTCCCCTTATTCCCCCACCCCACACACAACTGCAGTGGCCATTGGGAGAGTTCAGTTGGGAGGAAGCATGAGTCAGAATACTTTAGGAAATAACTTAAAGTTAACTACTGAACCACACTGATGATGCTACATTACTAATCCAGCAACCCAGTCCAGCCCCTCTTTTCCCTGCTCTTCTTCCCTTGTACCTATCCCCTTTGAATAGGGTGGCCATTAGGGATGTGCGAACAGAACGTGGTTTGGATGTTTGGACGTTTGGTCATTCAGTTTGAAATCCAAGTTCGGGTTCAGTTGTTCGGTTCGTCGGAGTTCGGTTCGACCGAACTTGTCAGAACATTCAAAAATAGTGCTATTGATACCGATACAGAATTGGAAGATTTTTTTCGGTATTGGTATCATTTGGCACTGAAACCACCCTGGTCTCCACCCCTGGTGCCAGGGAGTCTGCTCCTCAGCTGCCTTCCCCTTCCCATCATATTTTTCCCAATCGAAGTCACATTTTCCCCGCCTCCGAACTCATCCGAACATGACTGAACTGTTCCGCTGTTTTAGAGTTCGGTTCGGATGTTGGGTTCGGACATCCAAACACACCGAGTTCGGTCCAAACTCCGAACATCCAAACCACGTTCACACATCCCTAGTAGCCATACCTCCCCTTTAAAAGAGGATGCATATGAAAGATACATTGTGTAGGGCTGCACTGGAATCAATGAAGCCCTGCAACATGTGTGAGACAGTCCCAAAAGCCAGAAGAACCCCATGCAAATGCCATATGGTAAAATGGAGATATGTGGATAGCAATATGCTTTAATGGGCTGTAAAGCAACACAGTGGAATGGCATCTCCAATAAAGAATGAGAGAAAGGGTTGGGGGCTGGGGAAAAGGGGGTCAAGGAGTGGGGGTGGAATAACAGGGAGGAAACTACAGAGAGAGGATGGAGTGGCAAACTAAGTGGAATGATAAGGAAGAGGCCATGGGGAGTTGATGGAATGATAGGAATGCTCCCCTTGTCATTCAGCCCAATGGTCTCCTTGTCTTTCATCCCAGTCACTCATTTGACCCAGAATCGTGTCATTCTCCCTTTTTTCCGTGGTTCCCCTCCACCCCATTATTCATCTGTTCTCATAACATTAGTTACAAAAACGAATGGGGCTCCACTTGTTTTCATAACTAATAGAAAACATTATGGATGCACACCTCTAGCTATGAGTGAATGTGGTAATACAGTAAATAATCTTTATTTTTATATAGTACCTCATGGCACTCAGTGCACTTTACATATAACATAACTTTTAATCCTCGCAACAACCCTATGAAGTAGGTTAGGCTGAGAGAACATTGTGACTAGCCCAAGGCACCCAGTCAGTTTCTGGCTAAGGCAAGACTTGAACCAGAATCCCTCCCTCCTGGTCCAATGGCTGCACACTTAGCCATTACACCACATGCAGCAAACTAGTTAACTTTCATGGCGTTATTTGGTAATCTGGTTTGGTGGTTAACCTTCTCAGTACCCAATCAGTTATCACATAACCATTATCTACCAGGAAATACTGGATATTAACCACAGTATTTAAAGATTTGGGTGGAGGGCGAATCTGTTTTAGCTCTAGTTGTGGACCATTCCATTATGCCTAGGGGTTGGAATATCGGTTCTCCTGATATCTGATATTGCCGGTATTTGGGTATATCGGCTTAATACGATAAATCTGATATTTACCTGTACCAGCATACCGGATTTTTAACATTGACCGCGGGTACCAGATTTTTTACATTGCGGCCATTGAAGTCAATAGCCGCAATGTAAAAAATCCGGTACTGCGGCCAATGTTAAAAATCCGGTATGCCGATACTGGTAAATCCAGTACCTGGTAGATCTGATACTGGTACATCCGGTACCCATATTATCCAGTATTCTCCCTGGTGTCCCACCCCTAATTATGCCTGATGGAGAAGAGTTGTTCTTCCTGTAGTTCTGTATGACCATTGACATACTCTGTGCCAGGCCAACAAGTACCTTGAAGATACTAACAGTGACCTGAAGTTGATTCAATATTCAAGTGAGAACATAGTGGTCCTTTTTACATAGATGGGGTGAGTGGGGGGATGGGTGTTCTGGCATAGTGGGTGGAGGCGGGTGTGTGTCCCACTCTGGTTTTCCGGTGGGTGGAGGTGAGTGTTGCACGGGAACGCACACGCACCCCCACCAATCCCTCTCAGTGTTCACATGGACGAACACTGGTGGACATCCATCCACCAACCTCCACTGCCCGTTTACACAGACACCCCTCCACACACACCCCTGTCCACACACCAAGGGGGTGGGGCGTCCGTGTAAAAATGGCCACTGGAGAAATCCGGGAACAGAACTTTCTGACTGTGGTGATGCTGATAGGTAGGCATGCATCTACTTCTGAACCCAGCTGAGTTAGGTCTTATGACAATAGAAACCTACACCCCATTCTAGTCTCATCTTCTCCAGCTTACAGCAAATATGTCGGGCACTGTATTTGATCAAATGCAGCTTCTCAGAGGCAGACTTCCCTAGTTCTGAAGGACAGGAAAAGATTGCCAGCAGTATCAGCTTGCAATCTGTGAGGCTGAAACTGAGATTGGTGGTGTCAAGAAGGAGATCAATAAAGCTGCAAGGAACAGAAACAAAATCAAAGGAGGCAAACTCAATGATGAACATTTCCTTGTCTTCTTCTTCCTGGGGGGCTTATTACCACTTTCGGTGGCTTGCTCCTGACTGACAGCTCAGCTGCTGAGCTTGAGTTTGTGCCATTTTATCCTGAAGATGAGAAAGGATGGCTGTTGGGAAAGAGAACCGCATTGTCACAACATGCTGTAGGGACTGACTGTCATGGCTTTGCTGAGGAACTGCATAATTAAAAAGTAGGGCTGAAATGAATGTTCTCCATGAATAATACATGTCAAATGTATAGCTGAAACAAACAGTGGATTTTGCATTCAAGGATATTATTCACAATTTTGGATATCTATCCAAATATCTGAATAAAGGCTGCAATCTCAAAACCATTGAGGTGAATGGCAGTGGTTCCAAAGACTTTAAGGGATGAGGATTACACCTATTCTTCACAAGTATTCACATATCCATTTACTTGGGTATTCTGTTTTCCTTCATTCATTTTGTTATTTCATTTATTGTGTTATGAAAAGATTATATTTTACTTGACATAGTGATTGTAACCCACCTTTGTAGCCCTATATTTAGTAATGGTACATGTATGTGTAGTAATGTTAGATCAAATGTAACCAGTAGTGAAAATATGTATTTTTGTTAGACTGGTTAAGAGTATGTTGCCTTGTGATGAAAAGCATGATGGGTACAATCCAGAGAACAAGAATAGTTAAATTAAGCTATGAGCCTCAGATCACAGTGATGAGGAAGCGTTGCCTCATGGAAAAGGAGAGAGTCTGCTTGGAGAAGTTGAAGTAAACAGGGAAAGACTCAACAGATGATGCCCCCACTGATGCAAGACAATGGGTATCGGCTAGCTAACATCCTTGAGGGCGCCAGGGCAGGAAGAAAGCCCTAATCTCATCTTCAAGCACAGAAGGTTTGGCCTTGCCCAGAGGGATGCGGCCTGGATATTCTGAAGAGATAAATACTGAGATGTGAATAAGAATGTGGTCAATAGTGATGTGTGAACAAACCAGAGTTCGAATGTTTGGACATTCAGACATCTGGACTGAAAACTTAATTCGGGTTTGTGGGTTCAGTCCCGTGGAGTTCAGACCCCACTGAACGTTCAGAACGTTCAGCCTCCTGGAGGCTTTGGGTGCTCCAGGGGTGCCCGTGGGGGCATGGCAGGCCATTGGAGACACAGCAACAGCAGCAGAAGCAGCATCAGAGACCAGGAAGGCTTGAGGCTTGGCACCCCGGGTTGCCCGGGAAGACAGGCTTGGCGCTTGGCCCGCGGAGGTACCCGTGGGGGCATGGCTGGCCGTCTGAGACCCAGCGGTGGCAGCAGCAGCAGAGGCCGGGTGTTGCAGGCTACCAGGGATTGTTGGTGCAGTGGCAGAGGCCCAGCCAGGGCTTGGTGGCTGGCACCCATACTTGACTGGGCGTTGCAGGCTGGCATTGTATACGACTGATCTCAAGAAGCTCTACTGCAAATTGGTCAAACCTTGTCCAGTGGTGAATCTCATGGACACCCAGCCCCCGCCCCTTGGTGCACTCATTCGAGTTATGCCCATCTACAAGAGGGAGGAGCAAATGGCTGACGTGCAGTACCAGCAGCAGCAGCAGACATTAGATTGCCAGGGCACAATAACTGCGGCTGGCACCCATCCTTGGCTGGGCATTGCAGGCTGGATGGCATTGGTGGAGCAGCGGCAGAGTCCTGGTCAGGGCTTGGTGGCTGGCACCCCTTCTTGGCTGGGTGTTGCAGACTTCCAGGCATTGGTGGAGCAGCAGCAGAGGTCCAGCCAGGGCTCGGTGGCTGGCATCCCTACTTGGCCAGGTGTTGCAGGCTGCCAGGCATCGGTGGAGCATTTTCAGACAGCAAAGTGGAACAGCAGCCCTCCCTACCTGGAATGTAGGCCCCAGGAACCTGATGGTGGGTCCTGGAGCTGGAGTGGCTGGCTGTTTCTTGATGTGGTGGAATGATGGCTTTCCTGGGAGCGGAATTACGGTCCCAGAACCCTGATGGTGGTTCCTGGGACTAGAGTGGAAGCTTCTGGATGATGTGGATGGACAGCCCTCCCTGCCTGATGTAGGCCCCAGAACCCTGACGGTGGGTCCTGGGACTGGAGTGGCAGCTTCTGGATGAAGTGGAACAACAGCGCTCCCTGCCTAGAATGTAGGCCCCAGAACCCTGACGGTGGATCATGGAGCTGGAGTGGCTGGCTGTTAGGGATGGCCGAACGTGGTTCGGAAGTTCGGAGTTCGGCCCGAACTCAGTCTCTTTGGACGACTGAATGCAAACACGAACCTGAACATGAACATACCGAACAGAACCGAACACTGAATGGTGAAATGGCCGAACAGTTTGGTCAGTTCGGATCGCGTTCGGGTGAGTTCGGGTGGCAAAAAAAGGTTCACTGTAAGGTGACAGGGAGGGGTAGTACTAGTCACTGAGGAGCAGACTTCCAGGCACCAGGGGTGGAGAGACTTGCAAGAAATGAAACTATCTGCCTCCCCCCTTCCCAACACCTTCTGAGCTA
>QEPC01003276.1:156729-220666 GCA_003113815.1 Sphenodon punctatus
GTAGGAGCTAGCTTAGTGATAGAGATAGCGTTAGTGATTTAGTTTTAGTGTTTGTAGGAGTAGGCCTGTGTACTTATTAGATAATCCATTTAGTTAATAGCATTTAGAATAGTTAATAGCAGTTAGATTTAGTGTAGATAGATAGATATAATATTAGATAAAAACAAAAACAAAAAAACCCTCCATATAAAACCAAAAAAAACAAATAAAAAACAAAAGAAAACCATATAAAACCCAATAAAAAACCAAAAAAACCATATAAAAAACAAAAAAAACACCCATAACATTTCCCAAACAGCCAAACCGAACAGCCGAACCGAACGGACGAATGGACGAACCGAATGGACGAACCGAACGGATGAACCCGAACCCAGCGAACTAACCGAACGGCCAAACCGAACGCAGCCAAATCGAATGCAGCCGAACCGAACGGCTGAACCCGAACGGTGATATGTTCGCCCATCCCTACTGGCTGTTTCTTGATGCAGTGGAATGACGGCTCCCTGTCAGTGGAATGACGGCCCCAGAACCCTGACGGTGGGTCCTGGGACTAGAGTGGCAGCTTCTGGATGACTTGGATGGACATTCCTCCCTGCCTGGAATGTTAGGCCCCAGAACCCTGATGGTGGGTCTGGGACTGGAGTGGCAGGTTCTGGATGAAGTGGAACAAAAGCCCTCCCTGCGTGGAGCATAGGCTGGCTGGCATCGGTGGAGCATTGGCAGACAGTGAAATGGAACGACAGCCCTCCCTGCCTGGAACGTAGACCCCAGAACCCTGATGGTCAGTCCTGGAGCTGGAGTGGCTGGCTGTTCCTTGATCCGGTGGAATGAAGGCTCCCCGTGAGCATAATGACGGCCCCAGAACCCTGATGGTGGGTTCTGGGACTAGAGTGGCAGCTTCTGGATGAAGTGGAATGACGGACCTCTCTGCCTGTAACGTAGGCCCCAGAACCCTGATGGTGGGACCTGGGGCTGGAGTGGCTGGCTGTTTCTTGATGCCCTGGAATGACATGTCCCTGTGAGTGGAATGACTGCCTCAGAACCCTGATGGTGGGTCCTGGGACTAGAGTGGCTCTTTCTTGATGCCGTGGAATGATTGCTCCCCTTGACTGTAGCATAGGCCCAAGAACCCTGATCGTGGGTTGCTGGAGTGGCTGCTTCTTGATGCCATGGAATTACAGCTTCCCGTGAGTGGAATGACAGCCCCAGAACCCTGATGGTGGGTCCTGGGACTAGCGTGCAGCTTCTGGATGAAGTGGATGGACAGCCCTCCCTGCCTGTAATGTAGGCCCCAGAACCCTGAGGGTGGGACCTGGGGCTGGAATGGCTGTTTCTTGATGCCGGGTATAACACCTAAATCTATCTAATCTAATCTAAATAAATGAAACTATGGAGGTAAATGTGTGGAAATGGGTAAAATAGGAGGAGGATGGCAATGAATTGGGAGGAACACAAACTGCTGGGAGAGTGAGAGTTCTGAAAACGTCTGCTGACAGGATCAGTGGCTAACTCAGAATGATATGAAAAGCGGGGAGGGCAATGACTTTTGTTACTTGATGCTCCCACCTTACCACAAGCCTCATTGGTTCTGTGCAGCCTAGCCTGTGGCCAATCATAGACTGCCAAGCCAGTGGTCTGAGGAAAAGAGGGATGGTGATTGGTCAGGCTGGCTGCTAGTCAAAGCCTCTCCACCCCTCCTCAGCTGACACCCCCTCCCTCCCTGGGCCTGCCAGCCAGGTTGTTTCCTGATTGAACTCATCTGAACAGTCCTGAACGCGCCCAAACTGTTTGGGTTTTTTTGCATTCTGTTCAGCCGTTCAGCCGGCTATCCGAACTGGCTGAGTTTGGGCCGAACCCCGAACTTCCAAACCGTGTTCGCACATCCCTAGTGGTCAGCATAAACCCACGGTATAGTGATGTGAAGCCCTGCACCAAGCATACTGGCATAATGCCCTCCCACCCAGAAGGTCACCCGAACCCAGGAACAAGCATAACAATAACATTCTCCAGCCCAGAGGGCTATATAACAGAAGCTCAAACCATGGCAAAATGTCTTTAGCGCTACTGGCCACTAGCTTTGTAGTGAGCCCCTGGGCTATTGACCCTTATCGTCACTCTGAAAAGATTCAGATACAAGGGGCACCTCTCCCGGGTATGGACCCCCTGGCCCCCACCTGTACCAACCTCTCCAAACCAACGCTCACCACTGTGGTCTGCAGGACACGTAAGAAACATGTATTTTTAATGTGTTGAGTAGACAGGGCTAGATCTATCAAAGAACTGTGTTGATGGTATGTTATTTGTGTGGTTAAGAATAAAATAGTGTTGTGCCCAATTAAACGTTTGATTTGTGGTGTGGGGTGACAAAGATCCCGATTGGGAATTGTGCTTGGGAGGGAAACCAGGTAAATTCGTCACAATTGCAGTTTGTCTTTTTCGTTACTTCATTATTTTGGTGACTGTGTTTCAGCTGATGAGTATGTGAAATAGCACTAATCGTTCTGAAATGAACTAACTAAAATAATGAAATGGCCAAAACAGAATTACTAAACTGAAATATCTGACATGGGCATCTGATAGACCCTAAACCAATAGTAATTATTAACTGCTTCACTGGCTGCAGGCCCAATAGCACAACTTTTGATGGCTTTATTTGTTTCCACGAATAGTCATTTTAGCACTGTTTGAATTTGGCATAAATTCATCTCTGTTGAGAACTGGAAGCAATGTTCGCTTCCTGATTTCCCCCCTGCAAAGCAGATAGTTGTTTCAGTTATTAATTTTGTTAAACTTTGTTACTCCGTTCTCTGTATTTGTTACTTGGTAAGCAAAGTCACAAGCTAAGACCAAGAGCTAAACTGGATGAAACAAAAATTGTGCGTGTTTGTTTCCCCACCCTGTTGAGCTGGTTATAGTCAAACTGAATGTTGTTTGTCATGTTGTTTGAGCATCAGAATCTTTGACATTTCATTTGTTTCCGACACATTTAGTTCATTCATTTCTGGTGTGTTGTGTCCTTGTTACTCAAATATCATCACTATGCCTTCCCTTTTTTCCCCCAGAGTCAGAGCAACCAATCAGAAAATAGGTGAGTCAATGGGTATTTTCAAACATGATGCTACCATGGGTGGCCAAGCTACCTCCGGTGTAGCCACCCATAGTGGCGTCACATCTGCTCCTGCCTGCCAGATGTTTGCTGCAGGAGGAAGCGGAGTTTACCCTGGACCATAGCAGGGCTAATTCTGGGTTGTGTGCTGCCATAGTGCAGGGAAGGCACCATGGTAGAGTGGGCCATCATGTCTGATGGCATTGTCTACCTAAGTCTGGCCGGTGGCCAGAGTTTTTCTGGGTGGGCGTGGTGGCCTGATAAGCTGCCGCACCTGCCCATCAGGGAGGGGGCCAGGTTGCGCTGAGCAGTGGGGGGAGAGGGGGCGGGGCTGTGCATACCACGTCCGCACGTTCACCCTGCCCTTTCCCCATCCCCTCCCCATCCCTGGCCACCGGCATGTTTATTTCATGGCCGGGCCTTATCCTGCCCATGGTGAGCTATCACATATGAAAATACCCATTGTCTGACCAATGCAGTCACTGCCTTGCAAGCAAAACAAACGGATGGAACAAAGTAAATGGAATTAATGGAAAGAACAAACTTAATTAATCAAACGGATGACAAGTCATGGAAGGTAATTCAGACATTTGAACAAATAGCGTGCAGAGACCTTCCAATTCTCACCTTGTAAATTCATTGGATTTTCCTGATTGGAAGAGTACTCCTTTCACCTCTACTAACACACCTGCTACCTTCATGGAAATTTTCACCCCTCAAGAAGACATGGGAAGAGCAGGGCCTATGTTCCCACCAAACCCATGAACTACACTTGCCCTTGGATGAGGCGGACAGGTAGCGTGAAGAGTACATTGGTGCTGGGAGGAGAAAAGCAGGGTGCGGTTGCACCACCCTGGCTCCCCCCTGGCTGCACAACCTTCTGAGTCCTTCCAGGTCTACACTAGAAAAAAGTGGGTGGAGGGACTTTCCGAAGTGGACATGCCCGTCACAACACTTGGGAAAGGGGCTTGGCCATGTCAGAAAGGAGAATGATGCAGCTTCCCCATATGTTTCTGATGTGACCACAACACTTTTCCAAGCATCATGACATCACAACATTTGGAAAGGGTCCATGTCAGAAAGAGGTGAGCAGCTCTTCCATCCACCCCCTGTCTCCCTTGAACTTATTTCTAGCGGTGCCCATGGTGAGGGAGTGAAGACTTTTTGATCTTTCTCGTCCATAAGGACCCAGTTAGGGTGAAGGGTAGTCTTGCTCAAGCTGGAGAATCACAGAGCCCACAAAGACGAGTTATTTAGAAAGAGTACATTGCTCTTCACTGCAAAGTGCCTCTGTCTCCAGGAATATCTTACTTTTTGAATAGTTGTTGCAGAGAATGTTACGGAGATGTTTGCATTGCTTTAAAGTTTTAAATGGTATTTCAAATTCAAGTTCACTTGTTACCTGCAGGGAAGGAATACTAGGAGTTCAAATGACTTTTATTTCTATTTCTTTGTTTATTTATTTATTTGAAGGCTGAAGTTTTAAGAATCTTTCTAACTTGATCAGGGTCTCTTGTTTTATCCAGTGCTGAGTCCTAGGTTTAGGGTGTCTTTGATAACGTACTTTCAAGTTACTCTGCATCCGAATTCCTGAATTAATTCCAAGACTAAGACTTCATAAAGGCAGAGTCAATATTTTCATAAAATGTATATTATAAAACATAATTAATATATGTATATGTAACTTCCTCAGAGGACAGAGAAGACCAGGAGCTTGTTGTTGTTGTTTTTTTTTTGGGGGGGGGGATATTTTTTTTCATCCTGAATTTAACCTGATATTGTATTTTGGTCCCTAGTGCCTGAACCAGGAACCCTGGTTCAAGTTTTGCCTTAGCTAGAAACTCACTGGGTGACCTTGGGCCAGTAACAATATATTTTGATTTTGTACAAATGCAAACAAAATGTATTTTTTTCCCCCAGAACTGAACATTCCAAATTTTCTTGGAAATGAAGCAGGAATGTTACATTTTCAAAAAAACTTTAGGAATATGCTGACGCTAACTAATAAGGGGACATGTTGTTAAAGGCTACAACTCTCTGTGACAAAGTACTTAAGGGGTAGCAACTGTGAAAGAGTCAACTAGCTAACCAAAAGTGATAGTTAATTGCTCCCAGTTGCTTCAGTGCAGGGAACTGAACTAGCTGTCCTTTGAGATCCCTTTCTTTCTGATGGTTCTTTTTTGGTGGAAAGAAGGCGTATACAATTGCTGTGTGTGTGTGCATGTTTTAAAGGTGTGCACCAGGGACCCATGTCATTATTCTTTTTAATATTTTATTTTCATTATTTAAATTTTTAATTTTTATTTTCATAAACATACAAATTTTGTTTTGGTTTTTGCTTTTGTTTTTGAATTCCATTGGTTTCAATGGTAAACACATTTCTGCCTGTAACCTTTTTATTTTCCATTATATTTGGACAAAACCTTGAAAGACTATACTTCGAATAAAAGGCATTATGTGTACCAAATCTTAAAAAAAATTGGATAAAGGAATCCAGTTTTATATGAGGTTGAACTATGTTATTTTGTAAAAATCTGCATAAACATTCCTGGATGTAACTTCTTTGTCTCCCATATAATGTTGATGAAACTTGGCAAGTTTATACCCCTCCCACAGTTTACAATCTGTAGCAACGTTCAGAAGTATTGGATAAAGGGTCCTGGAGGTATAAGCAATTAACTTATAAATGTATATCTGATTGTAACATTTTTGTAGTCCAACCAGTGTATATGAACTCTGGCAGGGCTGTATCTCACACCTTTATGATCCTATCTGCCAAATATTGGAAAGATGTGATAAAGGGTCCCAATTTTATAAGTCTGCACAGCATATGCAGAGAATGAGTATAGGCCAGGGATTCTCTTATGTGTCATGTGGTATAAGATCTGTTTGTGATGCCAATTGGCCAGCAAAAATGTGAACCAAATATCCTCATTCTGTTCTGTGACCTGACCACCCCAACTTCTCTGCTGCACTTGCTACTTGGTAGTCGGAAGCATCTGTTTAGGAAAGAGCCAATAGAGATTCTGCAGGATGTGTTTGTGATGATAATTGGCCTGCCTAAATGTGTAAACTATGTCTCCTGTTTTCTGGGATGCTATACCTAAAGTCCCCAGTTATGTCCCTTCTATGCCCACCTGAAGACCAACCCATGACTGCCTCAAAGCCACCCGAACCGAACACCTGAAGCTCTGAACAGTTCGGCTGCGTTCGGCTGAGTTCGGCTGAGTTCTGGTGCTGAGATTGTGGCTGCCCCTCAGAGAGCTGTGTCACCACCATGTTCTGCCAGTCCCAGCAGCGTTGTCAGTGGTGCGTCACCTGGTGTGGTCCAGAAGGCAGGAGGGGGCAAAAAATCCTCCGTATGGGCACATTTTAAGTTGGTGTGGGTGGATGATCCCAGGGAGGTGCAATGCACGCTGTGCCAGGAGGTGGTGAAGTGTGGGCAGGTGCTCACCAGCCTTGGCACAACTGCCATGGTGAGGCCCCTCAAGGGATGCCACAGCGCTGTGCTGCTAAGCAGGCAGGCAGGGGCAGTGAATGCCAGCAGATTCCTGACTGCGGCAGCCAGTCGTTCGCCTCCATCAGTGGGCAAGCATCCTGCTGGAACAGCTGCCTCTAGCAGCAGGAGCAGTATTGCTGCTACAGGGGAGCAACAGCAGCAGCAGCATCAGTGCACCATGAAGGAGCTGGGGTGGGGGCCTCTGTCAAGTCCATCGGCAGCTGCAGGTCGTGGAGGGTGGTGTGACTTTCAACTGAAAGCCACACGCATGTTTTGGGAAATGATCGCGCTGGATGGGCAGCCCTTCTCGGTGGTTGGGGACATGCGGTTTAGGTGCCTGATTGGCTTCCTGGCCCCCCAGTTTAAGCTGCCCTCATGCACCACCCTGAGTCGGCAGGTGGTGCCAGCCTTGTACCAGACTTTAAAGGAGCAGGCGAGGGAGCAACTGGCAAGGACTAGGGGTGCCACCGTCCACTTCACCACAGATCTGTGGTCGAGTAGAAATGTGTAGTACGCCTTCCTGGCAGTGACGGCACACTGGTGGCAGAACCCAGAGGCAGCGTTTGTTAGTGGAAGGAGGGGTCCCAAATCAGGGTATAGGTGGGTCCTGCTTCAGGTAGAAGTAATGGACAGCTCCCACACATCTCGGAACATCGAGGCAGCCCTGACTGCCATGGTGAGGGAGTGAGTCAAGCCAGGTGCACCCTTCACCAAGGGGTGCATGGTGACCGACAATACGACTAACCTATTGAGGGCAGTCCACAAGGGGGGCTTCACCAGCATTCCTTGCGCCGCACACACCCTTCACCTGGTGGTCAGAGACGCTCTGGGCTTGGGGGAGGAGGGGATTGGGGCAGGCACCCTTAGCTCCCTGATCGAGCGGGGGAGGAAGCTGGCCGGTTTCTTTAATCAGAGTGTGAAGGGAAGCGACCTCCTCCGGCTGAAGCAGGCAGAGCAAGGCCCACAGTGCACCAGCTGGTGCAGGATTGTCCACACGGCTTCCCGATAAAAAAGCCGGCTTGCATCAGGTGCAACTGGTATTGGACAGCGGGGCACCTTCAGGGTACAATGGGGGTGGAATGGAAGATCCTGGCTCACACGGTCTTCATGCTCAGACCATTCCTGGCTGTGATGGAGACCATAAGCTCCTCCACAGCCACCATCAGTCAGGTGACCCCTCTGGTCCAGAGTATCCTCAGGAAGCTGGAGGAGATTCTCCAGGAGCGAGATTTTGGCCCTAATGGCAGGAAGCTGGTGTATGAGGTGGTTGACCTGGAGTGGCAGCTGAAGGCAGGGCTGAAGGCGTGGTTCGATGAGCTACTGCAGTGGGAGGAATATGTTTTGGCAACCATGCTGGACAGCATGGCAACCAAAGCAGCATGGCATGCCAGACAGTGCTCTATGGGCACTGGAAGGGTGACCTGGTGGAGAGGGTCTGTCAGACAGAGCGTGCTCTTGAGAGTGCATGGCAGCAGTAGCAGGATGCCCCTGGGGATGGTGGGACTAGGAGCAGCCACCCCTTTCAGTCGGCGGGATCTATCCCTGTCCATAGCCCTAGCAGTAGCAGCAGCAGGCTGAGCAGCAGCAGCACCCCTATTGCCAGAAGCAGCTCTTATGTGCAGGGCACTCTGGCGAGCATGGGCTCATGCACAGTAGGGCAAGCAGTGTGGCTGAGGGCAGTGGTGGAGGTGGTTCCCAGGCAGAGTTATGCGAGGGAGTATGACAGCACCTCAGAAGCAGTGAAGAACTAGATGGAGGAGGAGCCGTGCATTGATCCCAGCAGTGATCCCTTGGCCTACTGGACTGGCAAGACCAATGTGTGGCCGGCCCTGTCAAAAGTGGCCAAGGGTATCTTGTCCTGCCCACCAACCAGTGTCCCCAGTGAGCGGGTGTTCTCCATGGCGGGGAACATTTGCTCACCGCACTGCCTGAGACTGGGGGCCAAGTTGGTGGAGCAGTTGCTGTTCCTTAAGGTGAACCTTCCACTTCTGGGATTCCCTGAGCTGCCCCTGCACATGGATTGATGGTGCAGTGGCACATGCCATCCCATGCCAGGGGCAGTCTTGGGATGGGGCTCCTCCTCAATCTGGGCTGCTGCTGCTGAGGTGCTGTCCCTCCCTCCCAATGTCCAGTGCCCACCCTGCCTCTCTCTCTCTCGCTGACAAGAAGCCCTTGGCCGGCCTATCTGACTGACCTCATGACACTGGGTGACATTGGGAAAATGTAAGTCTGCCATCTGGCCTCTGGGTAGATGATCTCAGCCCGCCTATCTGACTGGCTCTCTCTCTCACTGCAGTCTTTGCCAGCCTATCTGAGTGCCCTGTCAAGGTCCCAGCCTGCCTTCCTTACTCTACCTCTCCTGTCACGCTGCCTGTCTGACTTCCTGCCCAGGTTGCCAAGCTCAAACCGTGCCTCAGCCTGCCTTCTGATGCTCATGCCATCGTGCCTGTCTGCTCGCCTGCCCAGGTTGCCAAGATCAAACCCTGCCTCAGTTTGCCTTCCGATGCTCATGCCATGCTGCCTGTCTTCCTGCCCGCCCAGGTTTCCAGGCTCAAACCCTGCCTCAGTCTGACTTCTGCTCATGCCAAAGTGCCTGTCTGCCCACCCTGTTGGCAAAGCTGAAGCCCTGCTCCAGCCTGCCTGCCTCTCATGCCAAGGTGCCTGTCTGCCTGCTCTGGCAGCCCTGGGTGATGTGTCCCACTGTCCTGGTAATCCCGCTGCTGCTGTCTGCTGGTCCATGAGTGCTCTGCCCTGGCATATCCAAATATGCCCACACAATCCTGCTGCTTCCATCTGCTGTTGTATGGGAGCTCTTCCCTGACAAATCCTACCATCCTGGCTCCATGGGTGCTGCGCACAGGCAAATCCTGCTGCTTCCATCTCTGCTGTTCCATGGGTTCTGTGCCCAGGCAATCCAATATCTGCTGCTGCTGCTGCCAATGCTGCCTCTGCTGTCTGTGCCATGGGTTCTGTGCCCCCGCAATCCAATGTCTTCTGCTGCTGCCAATGTTGCCTCTGCTGTCTGTGCCATGGGTTCTTTGCCCCAGAAATCCAATGTCTGCTTTTGCTGCGTGTGCTGTGCCACGGGTACTGTGCCCCGGCAATTCAATGTCTGCTACTGGGCATCCATGATCCACCACTGGGCAAAGCTTGATCAATTTGCAGAAGAGCTTGTTTAGATCCAGCAAGTAGGATGCGAGCCTGAAATGCCCAGCCAAGTAGGGGTGCCAGCCACCAAGTCCTGGCCGGGCCTCTGCTCCTGCTCCACTGATGCCTGGCAGCCTGCAACTCCTGGCCAAGTAGGGGTGTCAGCCACCAAACAGTGGCCAGGCCTCTGCCGCTGCTCCACTAATGCCAGCCAGCCTGCAACGCCTGGCCAAGTAGGGGGTGCCAGCCACCAAGCCCTGGACAGGCCTCTGCCACTGGTCCACAGATGCAAGTAACAAGTAACAAAAATAATTACCCTCCCCCCTTCCAATTCATTCTGAGCCAGGCACTGACCTAGTCATCAGGCGTTTTCAGAATTCTCCTTCTCTCAGCAGTTTGTGTTCCGCCCAATCCATTGCCATCCTCCTCCTATTTCACCCATTTCCACACATTTACCTACAAATTCAAATTATTTTAATTGTCATGACCCGTAGGCCATATGACAAGTAGTAGAACAGAAAAAAACAGTAATAATAATAAAAATAACAATATCAACAACAAGACATAACCATTAATTTTAACAACACTACACAATTTCAAATGCGAAAAAATGCCAAGCTGGGCAGGTGGTAAAGCATAAGAAATTAAAGGAATACCACTTAATTGCAGTTTAAACAGGTGCTTTTATGCTACAAAACCCGCTTACAAAAACAAGCTATTTCTCTAGACAAATCAGAATCTCCACCTTTGAGCAATTTTGCCAAACTAACATGGTGAGAACACCAAGGGCGGCCCTGCGTAAAAGTGCCCAGGTACCTCAATCTCAATTTCTCGTAGGAATCGCAATAGAATATCACATGGGTGAGGGTTTCTATCTCGCCACTCCTACAAGATTGGCACAAGCGGGCACTATATGGCAGTCTTCTATATCTATCCTCAAGGAAAGCCATGGGGAAAACATGGAGGCGAAACAGTGTTAAAATGTGTCTAGCCTTCCAGTCCAGACAGTTAACTAAATAGTTGGACACATTACTTTGGAGCATAATTTGGGGATAGTCTGGAGCCACTTTTGGGGCATGTAATAATGTCGCTTCAATCTGGCGCTCTTGGTCTAACACTCACTTTTTTATCAAAATCCAGGCCGCTTTGAGCCTGTACTGTAGCAGATAATTTACTGAAAATTCCAGCTTTTGGGGTTCCTTTTCTATGGGCGAACCCCACACAATAAACGGCTCATTTCTCCAAATCTCCTTAGCTAGGGATTCATTTCCTGGGAGATCCAAAATCAACTTCAACCAAAAGTTCAAAATCACAGTCAAGGCTTGAACCTTCAAAGACCTGGAGAAAGTTTTGGCCCTTAGCAAAACTTGCGGAGTACCTTTAGGGACCCCCAAGATTGTGCGTAAAAATTTGTTCTGGAATTTTTCCAGCCAGTCCAAAAAGTTGATCCCCCAGATTGGTATAGGATAGAATTTTTTTGCCATTATTTTGGTCCTGTATAGGCAAAGAGCCAGCTCAACCAACTTACCCCCTTGTGAGAAAAAAAAGTTTACAATAGCCCGCTTTGTGACGGCTACTTGACAGGCTACTAGGTCATAATGGTGGATCCAGCTCGTAGACATGGCTATGGTCACCCCAAAATATTTAAAGATGTTGACTTGCTCTATATCGTGCTGGTTCATTAACATTTACGTCCATAGTTTCATTTATTTAGATTAGATTAGATAGATTTAGGTGTTATACCTAAAGAAACAGTCACTCCAGCCCCAGGTCCCACCCTCAGGGTTTGGGGGACTTCATTCCAGGCAGGGAGGGTTGTCCATCCACGTGATCCAGAAGCTGCCACTCCAGTCCCAGGACCCACCATCAGGGTTCTGGGGCCGTCATTCCACTCAAGAGGAGCTGTCATTCCACCGCATCAAGAAACAGCCAGCCGCTTCAGCCCCAGGACCCACCATTAGGGTTCTGGTGCTTACATTCCAGGAAGGGAGGGCTGTTATTTCACTTCTTTCAGAAGCTGCCACTCTTGTCTTAGGACCCACCATCAGGGTTCTGTGGCTGTCATTCCGCTCACAGGGAGCCATCATTCCACTGCATCAAGAAACAGCCAGCCACTCTAGCCCCAGGACCCACCATCAGGGTACTGGGGTCTACGTTCTAGGGGTGCCAGCCACTGAACCCTGGCCAGGTCTCTGCCGCTGGTCCACCGATGACAGCCAGCCTGCAATGCCCTGCCAAGGATGGGTGAAAGTCACAGTAACTGTGCCCTGGCAATCCAATGTCTGTTGCTCGTACTGCAAGTCAGCCATTTGCTCCTCCCTCTTGTAGATTGGCATAGTTCGGATGAGTGTGCCGGCGAGCGGGGGCTGGGTGTCCATGAGTTTCACCACCAGGCAAACCTTGACCAATTTGCAGTAGAGCTTCTTGAGCTCTGTCGAGTACAATGCCAGCCTGCAATGCCTGGCTAAGAAGTGGTGCCAGCCAGAAATCCCTGGCTGGGCCTCTGCTGCTGCTCCACCGATGTTAGCAAGCCTGCAATGCCCAGCCAAGTAGGGTTGCCAGTCACTTCAGGCCCAGGATCCACCACCAGGGTTCTTGGGCAGTCATTCCGCTCACAGGGAGCCATCATTCCACTGCATCAAAAAACAGCCAGCCACTCCAGATCCAGGACCCACCATCAGTGTTCTGGGGCCTAAGTTACAGGCAAGGAGGGCTGTCGTTCCACTTCATTGTCTTTAAATGCTCCGCCGATGTCTGGCAGTCTAAAATGCCCAGCCGAGTAGGGATGCTAGCCACCAAACCCTGGCCTGGCCTCTGCCTCTGCTCAATCGATGCCTGGAAGCCTAAAATGCCCAACCGAGTAGGGATGCTAGCCACCAAACCCTAGCCGGGTCTCTGCTGCTGCTCCACTGATGCCTGAGAGCCTGCAATGCCTGGCTGTGATGGTGACTAGAAATGGTACAGCATAGAGCAAGCATAACTGGAGGCCTGCCAGCCTGTAATGTCCAGCCAAGTAGGGGTGCCAGCCACCAAAACCTGGCCGGGCCTCTGCTACTGCTTCGCTGATGCCTGGGAGCCTGAAATGCCCGGCCGTGATGGTTACTAGAAATGGAGAACCAGTATAGAGCAAGCAGAACTGGAGGTCTGCCAGTGTGTCTTTTTAAAATATTAAACAGCTCCAACCCCCTCTAGGCCTACCCTTCACTTCAGATGGGGTAACATCCATACCCATTCAAGTCCAATTGTCCTGCATGCCACATTTCATGCAGCAAAATAATGTCAAAGGATCTAATGAAACAACCAAAATCATTAGCCATTAATTTGGTTTTCCAACCTGAAATGTTCTGAGAAACTCTAGAGATAAAACACTTCCTTAGGGGCCCTGCCCATCATTTGTCCACTTCATCTGTAGTTGCAAAACCCAATTGATTTGAGGGGAGATAAAATTCCTCCATCCCCAATATTGAAGGAGAGAGAGGAGGTGCAGGCAAAGGATCCATCTTAACTGGACATAATCTTGAAGGATCAGAACCAGTATTACCCAGCACTGTGCATGACCACTTCCCATGTGCCAAAGTACCCAGGGATGTGTCCTCATGCTTAATATTTTGTGACACAACTTCTTTTAATTGCTCTGTTACTAAGACCACTTCCCCTTGAGTATGGTACCTTTCTCAATAAATAGTCATTGCAGGCTGCCAGGCATCGGTGGAGTCACGGCAGAGTTCCGGCTCGGACTTGGTGGTGGCTGGCACCCATATGGGGCTGGGCATTGCAGGCTGGCATCCTACTCACCAAATCTCAACCAACTCTTCTGCAAATTGGTCAAGTAGCCTTGCCCAGTGGTGATTCACGTGGCCAGCTAGCCACCACCTGCCGTGATGGCAACTAGAAATGGAGAACCCAGCATAGAGCAAGCAAAATAGGGGGCCTTCCAGCCTGCAATGCCCGGCCAAGTAGGGATGCCAGCTACCAAGCCCGGCCAGGCCTCTGCCACTGCTCCACCAATTCCAGTTTGCAGTGCCCCACCCCCTATGAGTTCCAGCCATCAAGCCCCAAGCCTTCTCAGCTTCTGATGCTGCCACCACTGGGTCTCTTCCTACAGGCTAAGACAAGACGTGCAACCCTGCTTTTGGAACTTGCAGGCACTAATTGGCTGGGCATTGCAGGCTTCCAGGCATCGGTGGAGCAGCGACAGAGACCCGGCCGGGGCTTGGTGGCTGGCACCTCTATTTGGCCGGGCATTGCAGGCTGGAAGGCCTCCAGTTCTGCTTTCTCTATGCTGGGTTCTCCTGTTCTAGTCACCATCACAGCAGGAGTGACAGGGCTACAGTAGTGCCTGCTGGTGCCCAAAGAGGGTTTGGACATGTTGTCATGGCCTGCAGGAAGAGACGGGCAGTCCAGCAGAACATCTGCTTTCAGCAGCCTTTGCGTGGGCAGCAGCATTGCTCATTTGTAGGAGAGGACAGGAGTCAAGAAACGCCAGTTCTAATTCCTGGTTTGGAAGTCCTTTGACCTCTCTGCATTTCAGCTTTCCCAGTTCTAAACCAGAAGGCTACCATTCTGGGAGCTCTCAGGAGAAAGAGCCTGTATGGGAACTAGGCTTGGGGTACGCAGTTGCAATTGCTGTTGCGTATCCAGCATCTTTGCAGGGTAAAGAAGAGGGATCTTAAATGCTTCCCCTTCTTCAGAAGAACTTAAAATTGGTGCTTGGCCCCCGGGGGAGCTTTCCCATTCCCCATCAGGGCTTGGCTGACCATCTGAGACCCACCGATGACTGCCAGCCTGCAATGCCCAGCCAACTATGGGTTCCAGTCATCAAGTCCCAAGCCTTCCCGGCCTCTGCTGCTACTGCTGCCACTGCTGCCACTGCTTCTGGATCTCAGATGGCCAGCCCTGGCACCACGGGCACACCCGGGGCCAAAGGCCGAGCTACTTGCCCGGGCAACCTGGGGTCCCAAGCGCCAAGTCTTCCCGGTCTCTGCTGCTGCTGCTGCTGTGTCTCAGATGGCCTGCCATGCCACCACGGGCACCCCTGGGGGGTCCCTTGAGTGGTCCACTGCCCCAAGTCTCCAGGCAGGACCGAACTTTCCGAACGTTCAGAGGGGTATCCGAACTCTGCCGGACTGAACTCCCAAACCCGAACTAAGATTTTAGTCTGAACGTCCAAACATTCAAACTCCATCCTGTTCGTACTTCCCTACTTGCTCTGACTGGCACTGCATATGCTGCTATTTATCTGAATAATGGTCTTCAGGGGGATAACCTCAATTGCTTATAAAATTGGGGCCCTTTATCAAATTGTCCTGGTTTGGCAGGGATAATTAGGAACGTGTGGGATACATTCCTTCCAAATGTCTTTGGGAGGAATATAAATATGTTACTCCCAGAAATGCATTTGCAAGTTAATGTCTTATAACATCAGAACCCTTTGTCCTATCTTTCAGACATTGGCAGAATTGGTAATCTTGAGAAGGGACATCACCTTCCCAAATTTCATGCCAATTGGATGGAAGATAAAGAAGTAGACCCCTTGTCTCTCCCTCTGTTCCCCTTCCTAAGTCTCTCCCCCAGCTCCTGTCTCTCAGATTGTAAGCCCTAGGGGCAGGGACCGTGTCTGTTTTATTACTTTGTAAAGTGCTAGGTACACTGCTTGCGCTATATAAATGTTTGTTAATAATAATAATAATAATAATAAAGTTCTAGCCATAAATGTGTATGCAGCTTTTCTTAAAATCACAACATTCAGTTGCTTATACAATTGATTCCCTTTAACCAATCCTTCCAAAATTTGGTACACACAGTGCCCTGCATTGCTGGTACATTCTCCACAAGTTTCATCATAATTGAGTAAGAAGAAAAAAGGGAATATCCGAAAATACATTTTTCAGTGTTTTCCCATTATTTCAAAAACTAAAATTCATTTTTGTTATTGTTGTTGTTAGTTTTTGTTTTTACACTAGCTAAAAAGTAAACATAATTTTTTGTTTTTGTTATCATAATAACAAAAACAATTGAACACCCTTAATGTGTTTGTATGTGTGTACATGCATTTATGTGTACACTCCTGTTCTCTCAAGTCCCACTATGGCCTTTTCCCTCAGGTCCCACAATAGCCTCCAGTCAGCCGTTAGTCCCCTACTGGAGGCACCAGTCATCCATCAATTTTGTGCAACCAAAACATTCAGAGAGGTGTTCTAGGTGGCTTCATGGAACTAATTTCCCTCGGAGATCCATATAAACCTGAGCCTCAAATCTTCTGGAGGCAATGCAAAACTGTTTTGTTTGGCCAGGTAGTTGGCAGGCAGGGATACGGTTTGGTGATTTCTGGGTTAGGGGATTTTATCTTATTTTACTTGGTTTAATATATTAAGTGTTTGGGGGATTCTATCTAGTTTTATCTGTGTATTTTTGAACATGTTTTTGGATATTGTAACATGCACTGAGCCTTAACGCGAGATAAAAATGTGGATAAATAAATGTGTGTGTGTGTGTCCTTTAATATCTTTGATTTCACAGGCCAATTTCAGCCAAATTTTGAAAACAGCCTGAAAATTTGTTAATGGGGTTAAATTGGGATGGAAGACTCCTATATTGGAGTTCATGCTTATTGCTCATGTGTACTATCCATGGGAATTTAACTTCTTTATATTCTTCCATGCAGTTCTCTTCTGCATCAGGAAATCCCACTACTTCCTACTTCCTGTGTGTCCATCACACAGGGTTTTTGCCTCACTGAAAGCCAGCAATTCCCAGCCCTCCAATAGGCTTCCATTTTCAGTCTGGTAGTACTTTCAGTCTTAGGGAGCCATTGGTAGGTCCAACCCTACCGCATGGCAGCTCAGGGTGGCCTCCGTGGGCTCCACTCCTGGGGGGGAGCCCGAGAGCAGGGCCCTGACCACATCTCCCCTGACAGGCAGCAGTGGGGGGGAGGGACGGAGTGAGGGAGAGGCAGAGGCCCCACCTCTCCCACACTCTGTGCTCCCCCCCGCTGACTGTCAGTCTCTCGGCCAGGGGAAATGTGGGAGAGGCTGGGCCTCTGCCTCTCCCTCACTCCATGCCCCCACCTCTGCTGCCTGTCAGGGGAGATGTGGTCAGGGCCCTGCACTCGGGGTGGGAGAGGCGGGCCCAAGACAATGAAGGATTATTATTATTATTATTATTATTATTATTATTATTTTTCCAGTGATTCTGTGCTTCTACCATTTTTTTGTCACTCTCCAGGAAGTTTTGGTCACTTTTGTCAATTTCTAGGACTTTTAATCACTTTTGTCACTTTCTGGGACTTTTACGTCAGTTTCCAGACATTTTACGACAGTTTTATGGCGGTTTTACAGTATGTTTGACAATTTCTAGTATCTCCCCAGTGCTTTTCTGGCAAGTTTTCATCTCCCCAGCCCCTGGGGCTGTGCTTGGGACCGGACCATGGCAACCTTGTTCAACATACAAAAAGGATTGGAAAACAGCTAAAACTGCAAGAAAGCTGGTTAGTTTTCCTTGTCCTGTCAATCTCGGTGAATGTCCTGCTTCCAATGGAAGAAGCAGCACTTGCTAAGATTTTTTGTTTCAGCTCTGCTTGCCAGAGTTCAACCCAGGCAATTAAATTTAAGAGGGGCTGAGCTCCAGGAAGTCTTCACAGTAGGGGTGTGCATCCTGAAATCTGCAAGATCAGGACCATAAGAATATATAAGAACATAAGAAGTGCCATCTTTGGTCAGACCAATGGTCCATGAGCCCAGCATCTTCTTTCAGACAGTGGTCATTCTCGGTCACTTCGGAGAAGTACCCAAAACAGGTCACAATGGAGTGATCCATTCCCTTCACTTCACTTTCAGCTCTTGACAATAAGAGGTTGCATCCCTCAATTGATGAACATATCATCCAAGAACTTACCCAATCTTTTTTTAAACCCAGCCATGCTACTGGCCTTGCTCACCTCCTTCGGCAACAAATTCCACAAGTTAATTGTGCATTGAGTGGGGGGAAAACCCTGTATTTTAAATCTGCTGCCAGTTAGTTTCATGGAGGGTCCTTTAGTTCTAGTACTATCCTGAGAGTGTAAAGAATAACTCCCTTTTTATTTGGTCCATTTTACTCATGTTTTATAGAATTCTATCATATCCCGTCTCATTCTTCTCTTCTCTAGACTGAAGAGACCTAACCTATCCAGCCTCTCATTGTACGGGAGCCGTTTCATACCCTTGATAATTGTTGTCACCAATATTGACTATTGACGGCTGGAAATTAAAGCCCCCCCCTTCCCCAAAACTTGGATGGTTTATGTGGATTTCATCAAGGGGTTTCCTAACCCACCCCCTCACTGATTATTGTATATAAATAATAATATCTGCTGTTTTATATTCAGCTATAGAGAAGCAGCATAGTTCAGGGGGGTTGGGTTGCTAATTGTAGAATAGCATTCATTTCCCTGCTCTGACAAACTCTGAAGGTGAAGGCCTGGATTCTGGGGTGGGAGGCCTTGCTACTGGGCACAGTTGAGTCCCAGTACTGACCTCTTTTCAAATTTACTCCAGAGAAACTCCTCTGGAGTAAAACCTCTGAATCTGGTATGGTCACGAGGAGACACTCCAGGTCCCAGCTCCCTCTCTGTACAACAGGGGTGACAACATGTCCTTTTTCTCTTCCTGTCCCATCTACTTATAGTGTAAAAGCTGAGAAGCTGTGCTGAGCCTGCCTCTTCCCTCCAGCTCCCTCCTCCCATCTGGAAATGACTCCCCCCTCCCATCTTTTCAAGTGGGAAGGGAGAGAGCTGACGGGTATAGCAGGTTCAACACAGCTTTTCAGCATTCTGTTGGATGTTCAGACTCCTGCTAGCCAATAGAATGCTCAAGAACTTCCCCCTCCATCCTGCTCCCCCCTCCCATCTGGAAAGGACTTCCAGATAGGAGGGGGAAGAGCTGAAGGGAAAAGGCGGGCTCAGCACAGCTTTTCAGCATTTGGTTGGCTGCTGACTTCTGCTAGCCAATAGAATGATAAGATATCAGCTGAGTCTGCCCCCTCCCTCATGCTCTCCCCCCTCTAATTCCTGTAAATTTGCCATCGGGAAGCTTTCCCCACCAAGACAGCTGCCAGTCCCAGACAAGGTAAAAAATCTGGGAAAGGAACAGCGTGGCTTCCTCCTCTCTTCCCCCTTTAATTTCTTCACACTGGGAGACCAGCCCACTGGGGAGAGTGAAGCGAGAAATCTTGCAAGAATCTGAATTCCCAAAATAAAGCACAAGCCTAGCTCTTAACAGAGCTGGTGGTGGCAATACCTTAGCTCCTGAAAAAAAAGACCCCAAAATAAAACACAAGACTAGCTCTTAATAGAGTTGGTGGTGGCAATACCTTGGCTCCTGAGGGGGAGAAACGAAAATCCCCAAATAAAACACAAGGCTAGCTCCTGAACACAGCTGATGGCAGAATTACCAAGGCCCCCAAGGGAAAAGACCAACAGGCAAAATAATTAATCTGCTACAAACCTATGGACATAAACCCTGGGCTTGTCTATGCCAGTGCTTAAGGCCACATGCAAAAGGACATGCCCTTGCACGTGCGGCCCTATGGTGCGCTGCCCTACGGTGCACCCCCATGGTGCTGCCACAGGCCATGGCTTCCTTTTAAGGGTCACTGATCTGGAAGAGAGGTCATAGCACTGCTCAGGCGGCTCTGGGAGCACCAGGGGAGTGGGGGGGACTGCAGCAACAATTAAAAAGCAAAACAGAAAAAAAAGCACCTTGTCCAGTCCCACTGCCCCCGCAAAGGATGGTGAGCTTCTCCTGGGCAGCTGCTCCACTCACAGTCCTACTGCCAGGCAGCTCTTTCCCCTTGGGCTCACAAACGCTGGCACACTGGAATCTAAATCAGGGTTGAGATGTCTGTGAGATCTTGACCCTGATTGTTGATTTTTGTGATTGTTTTGCGAGAATAAAATCTATTCTCATTTCAACCCTAAAAACTCCCCCAAAGTCCCCCAAATGACTGCTGTTGGTTACTAACATTTAAGATGGACTGTTCAAAGCTTCATCAAATTCTAGCGCATTATTTATTATTATATAGCACCCACTGGCCATGGCACTTGGAGCGCTTCACTATAATATTTGAACACAACTTTTAATCCTCACAACAACCCTGTAAGGTAGGTTAGACTGAGATAATATTGTGACTGACCCAAGGTCACCCAGTGAATTTCTGGCTAAGGCAAGACTTGAACTGGAGCCTCCCCTTATCTCCTGAGCTATGTATTGTGCACTTAGCCACTACATCACACTGATTCTCCCACCTCTTGGACCAGGGACTGCACACTTAGCCATTATGTCATCCTATATAGCAGGGGTCAAAAATCCTGCCCCCTTTTCAACTAGAATTGCAACAAACCTGACATTTTATATTTGCTAAGACAATTCACACATCCAGATGCACCACCAAATGTCTGAATTATATTTGGTGCACAGACCAAAATTCATATATTTGTTACTTCATTGTGCTGTGGCTAATTCATTCATTTTTTAACTTTGGAATTTTGTTGTTGTTGTTGTTATGCCATAGCAGGAAAGGTAAGGTTCTCCAGCCCTTGCTAAGAAACTTCTTTTAGGGATGAAAGTCTTTTTCCAAACAGATTCCGTTTTCAACTGATCTAGTCTGTTTGATCAGAATGAATGAAAATCGGAATGAAGAATAGTTCTTATTTTTGTTCATTGGACAGACTGAAAAAAAAAGGTTTGTTTTGCGCATGTGGAAAATGCCACCCAGCCATTCTGCAGACGCATAAATTGGCTGTGGCCGTACGCAAAATTTTGGTGCCATTTTGTGCAGGGGCAGTACAGATACCCCCATTTGCTCATGCACAGAATGGTTGGATACCTTTTTGCGCTTGCAAAAAACGAACAGTGGCATTCCATCAGAAAATGTTGATCCTTCAGAGTTCCGATTGGAATTTCATCAGCTGTTCTGTTTTCACAGAACTGTCCTGTGAAGACAGAAGGACTGTTTCGACTCAGCCCTAGCTTCCTCATCATGAAGCATTAAAAAAATAAAAATAAATGAAGCTAAATTATTTTTGTGAGCAAACCAGCTTTCTAACTAAATGGATGTTTTTGCAAAAGATTTTTTTTTTTTAATGAAGAAAAGTAAATATTCTTCTTTGTTCTTTAGTGTTAGTCTTTATAACTTTTATAATGGTTCAAACATTGGAAACAAGACCAAAATTGACATCAGTCAAATAACAAGATGACAAAATTGACATATGAGTGTTAGTCCGCCACTATTTCATTACATTAGTAGGAATTTGATTTATTTGCTGCCCCCTCCTGCACAGCAACCTAGGACAGCTCACAACATGTTAAAAACAATATACTACACTAAAAACACTCAAAAACAGCAATAAAACCCACAAAGCATAAAAAACAAACATCCCCACCACCCAACCCCCACCCATTACCCTTCTCCCTCACCAAAAGCCTTCTGGAACAGCCAGGTCTTACATTGCCTTCGGAAGGAGGGGAGGTCGCGGTGCAGCCACCGGTGCAGCCACCTCATCGTAGTCACTTGGGATACCCCGGGGACCTCGAGGAGGGCACTTCCGGTTGACTGCAGGGGTCGATCCGAAACCCAGAGGATGAAGCGATCCTTCAAATAGACAGGGCCCAGGTCGTTTAGGGCTTTATAGGTTAAGAAACCCCAACACCTTGAATTGGGCCAGTAAAACTATCGGTAGCCAGTGCAGAGAATGGAGCACTGGTGTAATGTGCTCATGGTGACGCATCCCCATAAAGACAGTTGCAGTAAATATACTGGGGGATATTACCCCTCCATTACCCCTTCCCAATTTCCTCCCTCTTCAATTCCAGGGATATGGGGAGCAGGGCTTATGTGGGTCAGAATACTCTATACAGTTTAGCCCAATGTTTAGTTCATGCTCTAAACTCTGTATTTGGCCACACTTTCATTTTATTTTTTTATAATCATTGGTCACCATTACAGGTGACAGCTTTACTGTTTTGCCTTTTCAAGTGACCTGGCCCATTCACATGGTAGGATTTAAGGCAGGCATGATATCATTTTCCTGAATTGAGCAGTCCACTTGTTAAAAGCTGGATGGTTCAGATGAACTGGTGTCACAAAAAAACAAAGAACACCCCCAAAAAACCTCTTCCCCCTCAAGGAAGCTGTTAAGGGGTTGGAATATCAGCCGAAGCTTAAGAGGGGGGGAGGAGCTCACACCCTCCTGTCCCCAGATTCAGTGTTGCCCCCATCCTGCAAAGAGGAATAGGATTGGGGCTGAAAGACGAAGACAAAGTGTGAGTGCATGGAGTCTAAGTTGTAAGTGAGCACAATATGTGAGATTGTACAATGTCTTTACTGCTAACATGGCACAGACGTTAAAGCAGGAACCTTAACTTGCAATTTCCATGCTTTTTAGTGTATGATTGAATTTGCAAAAGCCTTAACTCTTCTTGTAAACTGAAGGTTTTTCTATTATGGAATATCCAAGTTTTTTGTTAAATACAATGCAATGGAGAAAATTTGTCCTGCTAGTGCAGTAGAATACTGATGTGGAGGAATTTTTATATTAAGACCTTATGAACATAAGAACCAGAGTAAAATGGAAGACAGAGGTATGCTGGATAAAGAACCAGTCTTCACAGAAATGAGCTTTGGCCTACTCACAAGATATAAACATTTCTTTTGCAAGCTTTGTTTCAGAGCAAGGTTGAGGAGCAGCTCTCCCTGTACTTTTCATTGATAGATAAGAGATAGATAACCTTGCAGTTGCATAAACTAATTGAATTGTTTAGACTTGCTAGATCAGCCATATTGTTTTGAGAACATCCTTGCTGATTATGTAAACAATTGCTGTAGCCTTTCACTTTGTATGACGTTATTTTGATTGACAACTTGTATTTATCTGTTTGAACTGGTATCTATAAAATATCTTTGTTATTTCTGCTCGAGAGACCAGTTTTGAATCTTTGCATAGGTTCATTACTCTCTCTCTCTTTGCACTTTGAGATTATTAAAGAACTCTGACAGATTTTCACCAGCAGCTTGTGAGTATGAGAGTTTTCTTCTACACTGAGCACCATAACCAGTATGGGAACAGGGCTTATGGGAGGTCAAGGTTGAAGAGATGCTCCCTTCAGTTTAAAAGGTTGTTGCTTGCTTCAAATAGCAAACAAGGTGAAGATGGATTTCTATTGGTAGATTCCTGCTTTACTAAGAAAACAACAACTTTGGTTCGGTTTAAGTATTGCAAACTTCCAAAAACTGCTCTCTATGATCTCTCTAGCTCATGGTTTGTACAGGAGTCTCCACTGTACTCCCCACAGTCAGAGCTCTTTTTTGTGTGCAACACTGGCCATTCTGCTTTCTAGGACCTCCCCTTGTACAGGACCCCCTGTCTAGTTCACACCTTGTACAGGGCTCCCTGACTCTGCTGTGTCAATGTACAGGACACTCCACCTGGCATAATGCTGTCCATCCTGCAGGTCTCCCCATATACAAAGTTCTCTTATTCAGTTCTCCTCTGTCCAGAGGTCTCCCCCCACGCAATTATGGTCATTATTCTGCAGCCCTCTGTCTCTACAAGACTCCCCCACTTTACTTTTCCTTGGACAGGGCTCCCTTTCTTGCACAATGCTGCCCACTCTGCAGACTTCCTCTTGTATTCCAAATGGGTTCCATTTTCTGTATCCCAAATAAAGCTGATTCCTGAAAAGTGTTCCCCTGTGCATGGCTTCCACTATGGAAGCTATTTACAAAGACTCTGCTCCTACTCTCTCCCCTTAATCCCCCCCCCCTTTGTGTATACTCCCTCCCTCCCTCCCTCCCTGATTCCTCATAGGAGTTTCCTCCCTGGGCTGAATCTCGCTCTTAGAGTCCTCCCAAGAGGACTACACTTATCATTCTGCCCCACAGGGCTGGTGTGCACAGGACCCTGCTATCTCGCTGCCCCCTCGTGCAGAACACCCACTGTATCAGCCCAGAGCACCCAGTTACCTGTCATTCCTTAGTGGGGTTGGAAAAGTCAGAGGAAGAAGTGCTGAAAGAAGATCAATTCCATCCCATCTGTAGCCTCCTGTCCCTGTGTCTGGGATAAACCTCTGCCCTCTTCCTGCACCTGGGACCATCTCAGATAAATGCCAGCACTCTGGACCCAGCCATGCTCTTCCAATGGGCCCTCCATGCTCCTCAGCCCAGACACCCCACATTTTTGGAGGGGGAAGGACTGTCACTGAAATCCATGTGCTCTGTGGTTCTGGGCTGGTTTAGGGGGAGGATCAGCCATCCCAAGCATCACTGCGGGATTAGTTAGCTCTCTTGTTTAGCCACCTTGGTGTCTCTGGCCCCCAAGCCAAGGTGCCTGCTTTGTGGTATCAGATCAGAATGACCTTCAGCTCTCTCCCTTCCACAGGCCTTTCCTCTCCCCACAGATCAGCTCTAAACATGGCTGACCAGTCACTCACACAACTCCCTGGGAGGTGCAGTTCCCTCTCTTTCCCCAGCACTGATAGACTCTGACAAGAAGTGCCTTCTGGGAGTTGTAGTCCCCAGTATTCAAGACTCTTTGCAAGCACTCCATGCTCAGGATGGTCTCCATAGGCTATCATGGAATTTTCAAGATGTCATAACTTAAAAACTACTAATTGGATTTACAAAAAATAAACCGAAGGCACACCCCACCAGCCTCCTTGAATTTTCTAAAAGGCTTACACTTCCTCCTCCCACAGTCTAACTTTTTAAAAAACAGGATTTCAAAGTGCAGTTTGTAAACTGCGATATCTCAGCTGTTATCCTACCAATTCAGTGGACAGCATGAACCACTTACTCTAGTGATCCTTCACCACAAATTTCACATTCATAACTTTAATCATGCCAATCGTATAGCAAAAAGAATGTTGGGGCTTTATAATGGAGTGTGTAACACACCGTAACTTTTAGAGCGCTCACGCCCACTTATAACTGAATTACAAACTTACATATTATCTTGTTGAACTCTTACTCTTCCTTCTGTTCATATTCCCAAACGTCAGTGGTTTCTGCTGCTTTCTATTCCACTTTGGGCCCAAGAACATCCCACCCTTCCCCATTTTCTTATCTGTGAGTGGGCCTGTGTAACCAGGCCTGGAACCAGGGAAGTCAAGGCCTCATACAAAATGATGGTGTGGGCCATCTCCTAATATAGGAATCTTTGATGGACACATACTGATTTTCCACTCTTAATGTAATTAGTTGTTGATGTTCAATTAAACATTACTTCCAAGACCGGCCTCAGAATTTGCATGGCCTTAGATGAAGATAAAATGGGGTTGGGGATGTATTTAGGGGAGGGGGCTGAAAGCCTTCCACCATGCCCCTGCCCCCCTCATGGGCAGCCTCCATGGGCCCTAGTTGTGTTTGTCTCTGGGACCCTGCTGGGAGGGAACTAGGGCACTGTACCCTGCCCTGCTAAAAGCAGGTGTCACTATGGGGCCACTGGAAGTAGGGAAAACAATGAGACCCATGGCAGTCACCCTGGATCATCCAGTGGTAAGACCAGCTCTGTCTACATCTCTTTTAAGGACAAAGGGAATATCCCATTGGACCATAACGGTACGCAAATGTTGTTATTTCTACTTCACCTCTGGGATCCACTCCTGGATTGCTGTGGGCCCTCCATAGACAAGGTCTCTCTAAAATTGAGGAACTGTGGACCTGTATTTTATGCTAATGCTTGTCACACTCGTCTTTTCATTTTCAAGTTTATTCACGTATCCCATTTATTGCCAGACCACATGGGGAGCCCAACACATGGGGCCCTCTGCAATCTGACAGACTTCATTAGGCTGGATTCAGCCTTATGAGGGAGTTTTTAAATGAGATGGGGAATCTAGTGGATTGATAAATCTGCTCTTTAAAAAGTCACATGGGGAGTGTTCACATGCACCAGAAATCACTGGTGACCATTAAAAGCAGCGGCACCCGGTGGCTCACGCAATATTTTTAAAACCAGATTTCTAAAACCTCGATATCGATATTGAGACTTTACAAATCCAGTTTTAAAAATAATGCGGGAGCCGCCAGGTGCCGCTGTTTTCAATGACAGACGATGACTTCTGGTGTGTGCAAATGTTCCCCACACAACTTTTTAAAGAGTGGATTTGTCAATCCGCTAGATTCCCCCACTTGTCTAAAAATTCCCTGAGTGACTAATGTGGTAGCTCTATGTTAAGTATATGAACTTCCCCAGGAGCACTAATTCCCACCAAATGGATATTGTTCTGAATGTTGATGTCTATGCTTGACAGGAACACTTCAGAAGGAGGGGGGGACCCTCACAAATCTCATTTTTGTGTTGCACTCTCCCCCCTCCTCCTCTTTTTCCATATATATTTTTCATCTAACCAAGTCTCATTTCCCCAGTCTCTTGCCAGAGATTGCTTGTCTATGATAAAGTTAAGTCTCTGAAATGTCAAACGTAATGAAAAAAAGGGGGGAAGCACAACAAAGTTGGTCAAAGGGAATTCTTCTGAGTTGCAAAGTTACAAGTGCCAGAGAATTGTCCATCTACCAACTAATTTCCAGTACCGATTATTCATTTTTCTCCGGTTACCAATTGGTAAATCAGGACAGAAAACCAAAAAAGAAAATCGGTACCAGAAGTCAACATTCCAGGACTCAAAGTTAATATTCCAGGACATTCCAGTATATTCCAGGACACTGGGTACCCAAATTGGGTCACAATCAGTTACAACCTCAGTTCCTGATATTTTTGAGTTAATTTGCGTACTGGAAATCTGGTGGGTATAACCCGTTTTTGCAAGTACTTGTTTCAACTCTAGATTTTCTAAGTTTTGAGAATCCTTGTTTCAGCTCTATCGGAGATATGCTGTGTTATACATCAGCTCTAGATAAATCTGGCTCTATCACCTCTTTAAAAATATGTCTTTGGTTGCATCCCAGGTTATTTAATACTTTGTGATTAATTTGTTAGGACATAAATGTGTATTGGGTAGAATTAAAGAAAAGCTTTAGAGACAAGAATGGGGCCTGGTGGAAGAATGAGGCCGTTCCAGACATTTCAGGTGTCTTCACGGACCGATCTCTGGATGGTAATTGTGCACAGAATGATGAAACACAATGAATGTTGAGCAGGCTCTTGACAGACGAGAAGGCAATTGATTAATGGGATGTGATGTGCGCTTGATTGAGTTTAGCACTCAGCTGGGTGTAGTTTTCAGAAATGATTTATCTTAATTTTGTATATATTATCTATACATTCGTCTGGACCAATAAGATGTCATTGTTAATGTTTATCCAAAAGAGCAGGCATTTTTTTTCATCAGAAATCTGTTTTTATCTATTAACTATCCATCATTTGTGTGCCATGAGAGGGTCTGAGTCTTCTGCTTTCTCACTGGTTGAAATGTCCTAAGCACCCACCTACTGTAGACAAGTCTTCCTGTGTTAGCATCAAGTGAAATGTTAACCAGCCATAATGATCCTGAGGAATGCCATTCGAAAAATTCCAGGACTCCTTGCTAATTAGCAAATGTAATAGATTTAAGACTTACAGTTTCAGATACCAAGAGCAATCTTCTTAATAGGAGTGTGCGAACACCCGGGAGTTTGGCCTGTTTGGGGTTCAGCCCCCCTGAAACCGTTCGGGGTTTGGCTGTTTGGCCTGAACCTGTTCGGGGGGGGCTGAACCCGTTTGAGTGGAGAGCAGGGGGAATCCCGGTTTCCCCTCCCTCCAGGCTGCACGGGTGGAAGGGGCACCAGAACTCACCTCCCCCCCCAACCTGCGTAGTCTACTAAAAAAATTTTTTAAACCCCCCCACCCCAGGATCACCCTACCTGGTGACTCTGGGGCTCCAGTCCAAGGTCCTGTGATGGCAGCGGCAGTGGCGGTGGGTCCCGCTCTGGCGGTGCTGCAGAGTGCTTCAGGCCTCTACTAGGCCTTCCAGGTCAGGTGACTGGGTCAGGTGAACCTGAAGGCCTAGTAGAGGCCTGAAGCATTCAACTGCCACTGCCAGAGCTGGCCCCACTGCCGCCACCGGCCTTGGGGCTGGAGCCCTGGCACCACCAGGTAGATCAGGCTCTGGCCCTGGGTACATCGGTGGCAGCGGGGCCAGCTCTGGTGGTGCTGTGGAGCACTTCAGGCCTCTACTAGGCCTTCTGGGTCACCTGACCCAGTCATCTGACCTGAAAGGCCTAGTAGAGGCCTGAAGCACTCCTCAGCGCCACCAGAGCCGGGCCCGCTGCCACCACCAACGGACCCAGGGCCAGAGCCCCGGCGTCACCAGGTAGGGTGATCCCTGGAATGAGGTGTTTAAAAATTTTTTACTGGGCTACGCAGGGTGGGGGGGAGGTGAGCTCCAGCACCCCTTCCACCCACACAACCTGGAGGGAGGGGAAACTGGGTTCCCCCCACCCCCCGCCCGAACAGGTTTGGAATTTGAAATTTGTTTGGTCAGTTCGGGCGGCGGGCAGTTTGGGTTCCGGGGGGTCACGAATGGGCCAAACAACCCAAGTTTGGGCTGAACCCTGAACCCCCGAACCACATTCGCACATCCCTACTTATTAATGGGCATATCAAGTCAAACCAAAAGAATCCATGGAAGCGTCTGGGATGGTCTACTGAGTTCCAATTAGGGCTGAAATGAAATTTCACAACAACAAGAATTCCTGTCTAAGTCATGGTTCCCGATACCATTTTGGCTGAATCGAGAAACAATCGGTACTCATCAATGTCTCGATCGATATTTTGTTTCTTGATTAACTGATAATGGGCTTACCAGAATCCTGTTTACCACTTTGTTATTCGTATACTTTGCCATCAATTTAAAATCTTGAGACAATACCACATTTCTTCTATCTTCTCTACACTCCATTCTCCCTTTTACTGCCTTGTGACTCATTGGCCCTTTTTAAATGGGCCACAGGTGTGGGGGGGATCAGTGTGCATGTGGTAGTGTGGGCGGTGTGGGGGGGGGGCCCGGTGCACACAGGCGCACACTGATCCCCCCTGCATCCCCATGCATCCCCACACATGGAGCAATTGCTGTTTTGGCCAAATGCTCCATGAGTGGAGGTGGGAGTGCATGCGTGTTTTTCAGGCCCATGCACACATGCACACCCATCCACTGCAGGATTCACACAGGCAGTACCCACCCAACATTACCGGTGGATCTGTGTGGGCATGAATGGGCACATCTCATGTAAAAAGGGCCATTGTCTGGTATGTAGATTCCTTTATAAGACTTTAATCTAATTGGAGGCACAGGAATGGAGACACTGTTTCTTTACACTGTGCTTGGTAGGCAGCGCGGAGATTAAGAGGTGGGCTATTGACCCAGTGATTGGCTCAGAAATGTGGTAATCATTAACAGTCAGAAACACAGAAGTAAAACAATTCCCTCGGCAATGTGGTAAGTGGTAAATTAATAGCACACAGTAGGGATGGGAATTTCAGATTAGATTAGAATGGAATCGACCTGGAATTGGCCGATTCAGTTCTCCCAGAATTTTGGTTCTCAGTTCGGTTATGGGAGATTCATTTGTTTGCATTGAATTTTATTTATTTGGGGAGGGGGTTCAATGCAAAAAAAAGGAGGGAGATTAAAGTAAAAAAACCTAAGAGAACTGAATCCAAAAACCACGAAACCGAAATTTTCCTCCGAGTCCCATCCCTAGTATATATATGTAATGTAATATATATATATGTAACATATATGTAATGTATAAATGTAACCTAGTATATGGTAAATCATAAATGGAAGGTTGGTAAACAGATGGTATCTCACGTTCGCAAGTAGTAATTTAGCTGCTCATTTCAACTATAGTTCCAATGCATCACTGGTATATTGTTGGAAAAGATTCACAAATAAAATGTTCCTCCTTAAGGGAAACTTCCTCGGACAGTGAATCAGAACCAGGGATGACACATCAGATTTCCATGGGAGTGGGGTGGCAGCACTTTCAGCAGGGGCCCAGGGGCCAGCACTTGGGTTGCAGAAGGCAAAGCTGCAGGAATTACTGAGATGAGAGGCAATGGGTGTTTTCACACACACATTTCTCCTGCATTTTTGCTGTTACATCATGAACTTTCTGTGTGTCTAAATCACTCACCCAGATCTTAAACATCTGGCTCTTTGAACTTCTGCGTAGAACTTCTCCCAGAATTTTGTGTGTGCAAAGTTCTCCTGGTAAACTGCTTTGCTCCAGGCAGCTGTAGTCACTTGGTTTCCATGGCAGCCCCTCACGTCTACAGCTGTGGCTTCTTTAGGCTGCCTCGGGGCAGTGTTTGTGAGAAGAATGCATCCAGGAACTGCCTCAGGGCAGTGTGCGTATGAAGAATGCACCCAGAACTTAGGCCGTTTTTAGATGAGGTGCTGAAAAGCGCCTCCGAGCCGCGCATTAAGAGAGAAGCTGTGCTGCTCTGCCGAAAGTGACATTCTCCCCATTGCCAGCAACGGCGGCAGCTGGAGATGCGGCGCTTTGCAGAGGTGCGTTCTAGAGACCTCAATTTTCAGGTCTCTAGAACGCGCCTCTGCAAAACGCTGCATCTCCAGCCGTCGCCTTGCCGGTAACGGGGAGAATGTCACTTCTGGCAGCGCAGCTTCTCTCTTAATGCGCTGCTCAGGAGGCATGTTTCAGCGCCTCGACTAAAAGCGGTGTTACTTGTGGACTTGTAAGCCAAGAAGATTGAAAAGTCTGGAACTTTAAGGTGTGCGTTAAAATGCCTATAGTCTGCACTCGCTAGATGGCATCTTTGATTCAAACAACTATCAAGTCATCCCTGTATTGCTTCCCTGCTGGCCTGTATATTATCACATACTGCTATTTCTCTTTCACTAATGGGTTTCATGTGTTAGGGGTAGGGTCAGCCAAAGAATCTGTGGGTTCTAGGTCAAGATAAAATGTGGGGCCCCTGATGGCCCCACCCATCCTCCTGTAGCACTGCCCCCTGGAGAGCCCTAGAGGGTGGTCATTTTTGGGCCTTACTGGGAGGCAGTGGGGGCCCTGAACTCTATCCTGGTGAAAACGAGGGCCATTGTGGGACCCCCAAAAGTAGAGAAAATAGTGGGGCTCAGGGTGGCCGTCCCAGGTCACCTTGTGGTAAGGCCAGCCCTAGTTAGGGACCTCCCAATTCATTGTGGACTTTCTATAAGCCAGAGAACCCTTACATTCAAGATTTTGTGGGTCTGAATCATGAATCTCATGTACTGCATGGGCTGTGGAGTCACCTAACCTGAGGCCCTCTGCGGTGACATGGCTTGTACTTGTTTGGATCTCTCCATATTCTGTGAAAGCAATTTAAAGTTGAGTACCACTAATAGGGATGTGTACCAGGGCCCCATGTCATTTTTCGCTATCATTATCATTGTCATTATTAAAATGTGTCATTTTATTGTTATCATTATAACAACAATGCCATTTTTGTTATTGTCATTATCGATACCGGTACCTGTTTCAAATGAAGATTTTGTTTTTGGTATCGCATCATCGAGTGGCAGTGGAGGAGCAAGATTTGCACGTGTCTTATTTCTGGATCTGCCAGAGAGAGGGGCTCTTTCAGCATCAGCAGCAGGCATTAGCTGGTAGCAGAGAAGTAGCAGGCTGGTGGGCAGACAGGCTGGCAGGCACAAGCAGCAGCACCCAGGGACATGCCAGGGTTCTCACCTTGCAGACAGAAGCACCCCAGGAAGGGCAGGATTTGAATGTGTCTTAGTTCATGGTCTGCCAGAGAGAGACAGGGGCTCTTTCAGCAGCAGCAGCAGCCGCCGCTGTCAGGGTCTTAACTTACAGACTGTACAGAAAACCAGGTGGTGGTGTTGTACGTGGGAGAAAGGGAAAGAAGCGAGGAGACAGCAGCACCATCCATCCACTTGGTGTGGGAGAATGGATATTGGTCTGGGAAGGACTAGGGCTGTAGCGGAATATCGCAGCGGTAGCTATTTCCGGCGGAAACAGTGTTTCTGCAATTAGTGGAATGGCATGGCAGAGGCTTTCATTCCGCGGTTTCATTCCGCGGTTTCATTCCGCGGTTCCGCGGTTCTGCATATTTAATTCCGCAAATCAGTGGAATCGTGGAAACATGACATTTTCACTATTTCCGCAATTCCGCCAGTGCCAAAAAATCGCGGAATAGTGGTTTTCCGCGATTTCCGCGATTTTTCCGTGATTTTTCCGCAATTCCGCGATTTGCGGAATTCCGGCGGAATTTGCGGAATATCCGCAGAAATGTCACGGTGTGGCGCGGGCAATTCCGAAATAGCGGAACGGAATCGCGGCGCGGTAAAAGCTGCTGCCGCATCAGCCCTAGGAAGGACTAGAGGTATCACCATGAATGCATGATATTATGTAGGTGTTTATGTGTTTCTCTTTCAGACAGGGTGATGATGATGCTGCTGGTGCCAAAAGCCCATCAAGGCCAACATCAGAGGGCCTAAGCAGGCCAACAAGGTCCACATCATGGAAGTATTTCCGTACCCCCAAAGGTGGATTCGCACAATTCAAGCTAAGGCCTGGGGGCTGGAACAAGAGGGAATGGATTGCCATTAGGAAGTTCCCCACAGAGAGAGAGATTGGCCAGTCACCCACTTGTAGAGACATACTGCAGGCAGGGCTTGATATAGACCAATGCTCTGACACAGCATGGCATTTCTTATACTTCTGTCTTTTGATGTTCTTTTGTTCTGTGAGAAAAAGATTAAAAGGGGGCCACAGGAGACCACATCAGGGTTGATTGCCCACATCGAGACAGTCCACCTCATCGAGGTTAGGAGGGATGCATCTCGCACTGACAGGAGCAGCATTCGCAGGGAGGAACATCGGGTGGAGGAAGGGAGGAAATCATGCCAGAAGAGGCTCCATCCTGGTTCTTCCCCCTCCTGCTCCTCTGGTGATTCACCAGCCCCACAGGAAGAGGACACTCCTGAAGTGAGGGCATTTTGGGGGTTGTTGTGGATGCTGGCCCAAAAAAATATTTAGGGCTTCAAGACCCACATGAGGGATGTGGAGGACAGACTTGTGGAGCGATTCCAGGAGCTCCAGATCAGGGAGTGGCAGGCCAAAGCTTACTCCCAGTACATACGTACTGAAAAGGACGCCGTTGAGGCATTCCGCCAGTCCCTGGTGGCATGGAAGGAATCTATGTTGGGGGCCTGGACGTTGTGAGGTGACATGGGGCAGAGGTCAACAATGTCCTTACACCTTGGTCCTATACACCATTGCCCCCCTTCCCCCCATGTTCCAGGGGACAGACCCAAAGAAGCCTGAATTATTTTTCTGCGCCTTTTTATAATGCAAATGTTTATTTTGTTCATAGTTAAAATGTGTTTTAAAATGTTATTATAAATGTTATATTTGTTAACAGCAGATTTTGACCAGTCCAATCTTTTACCCCTTCGTGCTTCTTCTAGCAGGTGGCAGAATCTCATTATATATACAACTTGTCAGATCCCTACCTGACAGCAGCATCACTGGTAGCATATTCTGCTCACCAGGCGGGCCAGGGCTTGTGTCAGAGAGAGAGAAGCCCATGGGAGTTGAGTTGAATGATGTCCCTAGTACTTTAACGATGGTTCCTGGGACTGTAGTGACTGCTTCTGGATGCAGTGGAATGACAGCTTCTCGTGAGCGGAATGATGGCCCCAGAACCTTGATGATGGTTCTTTGGACTGGAATGGCTGCTTCTGTATGCAGTGTACTGACAGCCACTTATGAGCAGAATGACAGCCCCGGAACCTTGTTGATGGAAGCATGCTCTGGTGGAGAGGGTGCCGGAAGTCAGGAGGGTTATACAGTGGCAACAGCAGCCATTCCAGTCCCAAGAACCATCATCAAGAACTACCTGAGTGCGGCGATGGCCACCTTGAGCCAGGTAACCCCCCTGGTCCAAAGTCTCATCAAGAGGATGGAAGGCTTCCCGAGGGACCGAGGGGTGGGGGGGAGCGGCATCTTGTACCAGAGGTGGTGGCCCTGGTACAAAAGTTGAAGGAGGGGCAGACTTCACCTTGATGATGGTTCTTGGGACTGGAATGGCTGCTGCTGCTACTGTATGCCCACACACTCCTGACTGCCCGCACCCTCTCCACCAGAGCATGCTTCCTCAGGGTGAAGTCTGCCATGCTCGCCTTCAGCATGGTGGAGAGTACGTAAATCTCCTTGTATATAACAGGGTCAAACCGCTTGATCAGCCCCTCCTTCAACTTTTGTACCAGCGCCACCACCTCTGGTACAAGCTGCCGCTCCTCCCTCCCACACCGCCTCGGTCCCTCGGGAAGCGTTCCATCCTCCTGGTGAGACTTTGGACCAGGGGGGCTACCTGGTTCAGGGTGGCCGTCGCTGCACTCAGGCTCTCTGTCACATTCTTAAAGGGCTTAAGGAAGTGCACAGCCCAGGCCATCATTGAACACTCCTTCCGCCTGAGTGGCCTTTCCACACCAATCTCCCCCTCTGAGGCTACCTCATGCAGTAGGGGTGTGTACTAGGCCCCCATGTCATTTTCATTTATAGTTTTTGTTATTCAAAAATGTCATTTTTGTTATCTTTATTAAGGACAATGTCGTTTTCATTTTTGTTATCGTTATCACTTCTGTTATCGGTATCGATATTGGTATCGTTTTTGTTATCGGTATCAATATTCTTTATCATTATTGATATCAGTATTGATACTGGTACCATTTCAAACAAAAATTTTGTTTTTGGTATTAGTATCGTTATTGATTCCTGTGCATAACTAATATTTATCTAAATCTAAGGGAGAAAGGGGAAGGGGAAAAGAAAACTATTTACTATCTAATCAATTATCTATATAACTATTCTAATCTAATCTATATGTCTATAATATTTATATCTATGGATGATTTCAGACGTTACGTGGTTCGGATTCACCACAGTGGATTCCCGGTGGGGGTGAACCAAACAACCACCCTCCATGGTAAAAAAAAGCCCCGAACAGATGTGACGGGACTGGGACCATGACAGGGAATTGGTCCGCCACATCATGGCCCGGGGCAGTGCAACAGATGTCACGCCGATCCCGGGCTGGGCCGTGGTCAAAGCACCCGGAAGGTGCTGGGGCGGCTCGTCCCAGCTGCTGCTGTGCGTCCTTTAAATCTCCCTCCCCAGCCTGTGTTGTTGCTGATTGCCTGGCAGTGACACTGTGTGCTTTGTCCCTGGCTGGGAATCATTTCCTTTGATTCCGGTCAGTGGTTGCTGGCCAGATGTTACTTTTTGTTGGTTCCCGTAGGGAATCTCTTTGACCACGCTTTCGGGGATGGTCCGGGGGGGAGCTCCAGAAGTGTGGTTGATTTTGACCCCATGTGGTTATTGACCATGGTGAACATCCGGCGGCCGCAAAACAGACGTTTAGGGCGCTTTGGCCCTGCCACGGGATTGAGCGTGGTTCACTCTGGTTGAGCGTGATCTCGTAACGTCTGAAAATACCCTCAGTCTATAGCTAATCGATACTACCTATCTCTATGTAATGTACAGGGGGGAGAAGGGTAGGAAAAGGGAGAAGGTAAAATGTAGGGTTTGAGGAAGGAAAGGTATTGGTGGGAATACCAAATAAATAAATAAATAAATAAATACAAATAATACAATGTGGGCTAGGGAGGAATTTTTATGTGCAAGCACCACAGTTCTGTAAACGCAACCTGACAAGCAGAGCTCTCACACAACCGAGAGAAAAAACCTGGCCCTCCCATTATAATGGACCTCCCCCAGATCCACTCTGATTGGTTGTGGGAGGCAGCCAGCATTGAGCAATCACAAAGTCCCATGAGACTGCTGGGGTCTGCTTGTGCTGCTCATTGGCCAGGAATACATCCATCAGATACTGTTGAGTTACTCGCCCTTCCCACACAGGCACAGTTCAAGAATTCAACCCTGTTAAGACCCCAAGACGTCTTCTCCCTCCTCCCCTCTCCACATTTTCCCTCCAAAACCCAACTGCCACAGCACTAATAATTATGACAATGATAACAACTTTGTTGTTTTTGTTTCTTATTATTGTTTTTGTTATAGTTTTTGTTATCATTTTTGTTATCATTTTTAGTATCATTTTTGATATCGATATTGTTATCGGTATTGATATCATTATTGTTACCGTTATTGGTATTCTCGTTGTCATATTTGGTATTCTTGGTTGTCATTTTCATTATTGCAATAACGAAAATAAAAACAACAATTTTTGTTATCATTATTGTAATAACGAAAACGACATGCATGCCCCAGTGTGCTCCACCAGATGGTCTATCATGCTATAGGTAGAGTTCCACCTGGTGCTGATATCCTGCATGAGGCAGTGCTTCTGCGCCCCCAGTTCCACCTACTTCTCTTTCAAGAGGCAATCAACCTTCACACTCTTGTTAAAGTACCCTGTAATCTTCCAGCCCTTCTCGATTAACAGGGTAAATGGGCTGCTGCTGCGTGCTGCTTCCTTCTCCCCCAGGCCCAGGGCATCCTGCACCACAAGGTGAAGGGTGTGGGCAGTGCAGTGGATGTGCTGCAACCCTCCCTCCAGCACTGCCTTCTTCATGTTAGCATTCACGATGTGTGAACGTGGTTTGGATGTTCGGAGTTCGGACTGGACTCAGTCTGTTTGGACGTCTGAACCGAACGTCTGAACCGAACTCGAAAATGTCCCAACAGTTCGTTCATGTTCGGGTGAGTTTGGATGTGTTTTGGGGTGGGAAAAATGTGACTTTGGGAGGGACCAACGTGACTGGAAGGAAGAGACAGCTGAGGAGCAGACTTCCTGGCACCAGGGGTTGAGAACAGGGGTTGTTTCAGGGCCAAATGATACTGATACCAAAAAAATCTTTGAATTCGGTATTGGTATCGATAGCGCTTGTTTAGAATGTTTGGCCAAGTTCAGCCAAACCAAACTCCGCCGAACCAAAAAACCGAACCTGAACTCGGGTTTCAAACCGAACGACTGAACGTCCAAACTGCATTCTGTTCTCACATCCCTAGTTAACAGTATTATCTGTGACAATGAAACCCCTGGTGAATGGAGCTTCCTCCCCTAGCCACCTTTCCACCATGGTGTCCAAGGCTCCCCTTGGACTGTAACCAAGCCAAGAACGCATACCTGAGTTCTCGCATCCTCATGAATGTTGCATCCCTTGTCTCTTCCTCTCTTCCCCCTTCCCTGTGTCCCCTCTCCCTATCTTTAGATTGTAAGGTCTCGGGCAGGGACCGTGTTTATCTTATTCTCTGTAAAGCACCAGCTACATTGCTGGTGCAATATAAAAGCTTATAATAATAATAACAATGTTGACGGCAGTGTGACTCTCATCAAAGACCTGGGCATGAAGCAGAGCCCACCTGTACACTGCCCCCTCGCCCATGCCTCCTGCTGCTCCTTCTGCCACCCAGCTGCCATCAGTGAGCCATCAGGGCCAGGTAGGCATGTTGTGCATTTCAGCTGCTCCAAATGTCTGTGGTGAAATGCACAACTGCCCCACCTGCTATATGTGTGCACCAGGGGCCCATGTCATTTATGTTTTCATTTTTCGTTTTTGTTATTTAAATCTGTCATTTTTGTTTTCATAAGTATCAATTTTTCCTTTTCCTTTTTGCTTTCATTTGCATTTTCCATTAGTTTCAATGGGAAATATATTTTCAGCTGTAACTTATTTGCTTTTCATTATATTTGGCTGAAACTTAGGAGGCTGTACCTATATTGGAAGGCATTATGTGTACCAAATTCTAAAAATATTGGATAAAGGAATCCAATTTTATAAGCAGTTAAATTATATTATTTTGCAAAAAACTTCATATACATTCTTAGCTGTAACCTCTTTGCTTCATATTTAATGTAGATGAAACTTGGCATGTTTATACCCCTCCCCATATTTACTATCTCTGCCAACTTTCAGAAGTATTGGATAAAGGGTCCTGGTGGTATAAGCAATTAACTTATATACATGAAACATGAAATTTGACAGGGCTGTATATCTCAAGTTCATGATAATCTCTGATAAATATCAGAAAGATGTGATAAAGGGTCCCAATTTTATATGCCTGCACAGCATATGCAGAGAATGAGCCTATGCCAGGGATTCTCTTATGTGTCACTGTGGTAGAAGATCGGTTTGTGATGCCAGTTAGCCAACAGAAATTTCAACCAAATATCCTCATTCTGTGCTGTGACCATCCCAACATATCTCCCCCACTTGTTACTGGGAAGTCAGAAGCATCTGGTTAGGAAAGAGTCAATAGAGATTCTCTTATGTCCTGGTCACAGTGCTGCAGTATGTGATTGTGATGATAATTGGCCAGCCTGGATGTGTAAACTATGTGTCCTGATTTCTGGGATGCTATCCACAAAGTCCCAGTTAGGTCCCGTCTATGGCTGCTTGAGGTTCACTCCCTATTCCCGCCTCAAAGTTACTACCGATTGGTCCTGTAAATTGGAAGCATGCAGTAATTGGACAGTTAATGTGTCTGTCAGTCTTTTGTGTTGCTCCCCATCCTCCCTCCCCCTGCCATTCCAGGTGCCTGCCTTTGACTGGAACTGCATGTGCTGCTATAATGTTCTTCAAGGGGACAACTTCAATTGCTTATAAAATTGGGTCTATTTTTCACATTGTCCTGCAGTTTGGCAGAAATGACAGGGAAGGTATGTCATACATTCCTGCTAAATGTATTTTAAATGGGATGGAATATAAAAATGTTACAGCTGGAAATATATTTTCAGGTTAATGTCTTATACCATCAGGACCCTTTATCCAATCTTTCTGAAAATTGTCAGGACTGTTAAGCTTATGGAGGGACATAACATTAACAGGTGTCATGCACATTGTATGGGAGATAAAAAAGTTGTAGCCATGAATGTGTATGTTGCTTTTCTTAAAATCACAACAATCAATTGCTTCTAAAATTGGTTCCTTTTATATAATCATTTTGAAAATTGGTATACATAATGCCCTCTATTAAGATCTCCAAGTTACTTCAGAATTTAATAATAAACAAAAACGCTGTAGCCAGAAATACGTTTTTCAGTGTTGTCCTTTTATTTCAAAAACAAAAGATCATTTTCATTTCTATTTTTGTTATTAATTTTTGTAATTTTCGTTATTGCAAGAACCATAATGAGGATGACAGTTTTAGCTATAGCTATTGTAATAATGAAAACGACATACACACCCCAGCACCTGCCCTGGCCAGTTGCTCCCTCATCTGCTCCCTGGATGCCTGGTACAGAGAGGGCACCACCTGTCTGCTGAAGGTGGTGCATGAGGGAAGCTGGTATTGAGATGCCAACAGTGGCAGCAGCCGGCAGAATTCCTGGTCCTCAAAGATGCTAAATGGCTGATCATCCAGGCCAATCATCTCCCCCACTCACCTGGTGATCTTGATTGCCACTGGATGATGCACTTCAATCACCCCCCAACTACCCAAACACCAGATCCTCCATTGTGACCTGATGCTGCTGCTGCTGCTGACAGGGGGTTCGAGATGGGACCTGCTGCTGCTGTCCCTCCTTCCCCATGCCATGAGTAGAGGAGGAAGGTCTGCTGCTGCTTGTGCTTGCTTCAGCAGTGAACCCACTCCTGTCCACACTGTCTGATAGGGGTGGGAATACCGAGATCCGATATTGCCGGTATTTGAATGTATCGGCTTAATCCAATAAATCCAATATTTACCTGTACTGGTGTACCGGATTTTTAACATTGGCTGTGGTACCGGATTTTTTACATTGCGGACATTGAAGTCAATAGCCATAATGTAAAAAATCAGGTACCGTGGCCAATGTTAAAAATCTGGTATGCTGGTAAATCCGGTACCTGGGAGATCCGATACCGGTACATTTGTTATGCGGTATTCTTCCTGGTGTTCCACCCCTACTGTCTGATATCTCTTGGAGCAGCAAAGTCGTATGCCAGGTCCTCATGTGGGAATTCATGCCATTGTTACTGAGATTGCATCTCGTATTCCCATGGCACACTAGCTTTCCACAGTGAAGACAGGCCACCCGGCTGCTGTCACCTGTGATCCCACACAGGCCCCCTGTGGCGCCTGCCTGAATACTTCTTGCCACTGCTGGTGGCCACTGCCTTTGTCCCCACAGGCAGGGCTGGCCCGAGGGATGTGACACCAGTGCCCAGGCACATGGCCCCGCGATGGGGAGGGGCCCCGCACCACCGCAGGCTAGAGACTGACAGACGCCGCCGGTTTTTGTTTTTTCCCCCACCAGGAGTCTCCGAGTCAGTGCTCATGGGGGGGGGGGCGTAAACTCCCTGGGAATCCCTGGCCAGTCATACGCTGCGGAACTGAGCTGACACAGTCAAGTTGCAGTTAAGTAACCAGTCGCCCATCCCTTGAAAATCCCCCACCCCACAATTCTAGCGAGTGCCGGCTGGCCTTTGGGTCCCCGCAGCAAGGCTTGGCACATGGCCCCTGAAACCCTTGGGCCGTCCCTGCCCATAGGAGGATCATCATAAGCATGAGGAGTCTCCTCCACCTCCTCCTCACTTCCCTCATTGCTGCCCAGCTCCATGACACCACCCATGCTGAAGCTGCTGCTGCTATCACCTTGCAGCATGGGAGGAGAAGATGCCCTGCTGCTACTTGCCAAATCTGAGCTGCTGCTTCCAAGGGGGGGAAGGATGCCCTCAAATACATCCTCCCACAAATCCTCAAAATCCCTGGGATGTGTGCCAGAGGGAGAAGCCTGCCCAGGAGAGATGGTTGCCCCTGCACCACTCCCAGAAACAGCACCCACATCATCATCATTGATGTGGTTCCCCATACTAATATCTGCTGCTGCCTCCAGTGAAAAATCACTGCTGGCAGTGACAGCTGCTGCCGGTGCCTCAGGAGGGGGGGTGTAGTGCTGCTGCTGCTGCACACACACTCCTTACCCTTGGCTCCCTCTCCCAGTGCCGCTGCTACTAGTGGAAGGCTGGGGCTCCCTAACTTCCACAGATGCCACTCCTGAGATCTCTGCTGCAGCCTGTTCCCCTGATAAGACCTGCCGCCTTGAGGGGAAAAAAATAAAAATTAGGTCTCTTCAGCTTGGGTGGTGGTCTGCCACCAGTGACAAAAGTGGCAGTGGGTTTGTCAACTCTCCTACGTGCACGTCCACCATGCCCATGGCCTCTACCAGGGCCACCTGCCCCAGAGGCTGAACTAGGGAGTTCTTCCCTTTCTCGTTGTACTCACAAATGCACACACAGTCAAAGAAGTACTGTATGATATATATACACAAAACCTAACCTAAACCTACTATCATATAATCCTAATATATATATATCTATATATATCTATCTATATATATATATAATAAAACAGACTAGCCTAAATACCTATATAATATCTAATCTCTCTCTATGGGTATTTTCAGACGTTACGAGATCACAGTCAACCACTGTCAATTCCCTGTGCTGGTTGTGACCGCGTAACGTCTTATGGGGGGAACAAATGTTCCCCTCCAGATGTTCACCACGGACAATCGCGGCAGGGAATCACATTCACCACACGATCGGCTGAACCGGTGGGGCCAGCGGTGATCGTGTGGTGAAGGCGATTCCCCGCCGTGATGAACCGAGCCGTCACGTCTGGACGGTGGCCACGGCCCGGAATCCCCGCAAGGATTCCGGCCCATGGTCAATTCGGGCGGGTGCTGTGGCCGCATTGGCCGCGGTGCCTGGCTGTCTCCCTGGAGGGTGGGCGGCACGGGAGCGTGGGGGGGCGGGGCCATGCAGCCACACGTTGTGCCGCACGGCCCCTCCCCCTTCCCAATTCCCCACTGGAAGCCCCCGGCACATCTGTTAGGCCGTGACGCGGTGGCCCTGGTGGGGGATCAACAGATTGGTTCCATGACGGGGTCAATTGGCCCATCACATCTGAAAATACCCTATATGTACACAACTAATATCTATCTAAATCTAAGGGAGACGGGAAGGGAAAAGGAAAACTATTATCTAAATTATCTATATAACTATTCTAATCTAATTTTTATGTCTAATCTATATCTATATATCTATATCTAATTTATGCCTATATATATATAATGTACAGGGGGGAGAAGGGCAGGGAAGGGGAGAAGGTAGAATGTAGGGTATATGAGATAGGAAAGGAATTGGTAATACAATGAGGGCTAGGGACGATTTTTTGTGTGAAAGCACCACAATTCTGTAAAATGCAACCTGACAAGCAGAGCTCTCACAGAACAGACAGAAAAAGCCGGCCCTCCCAGTATAAAGGGTTGCAGTGCCCTCCCTCAGAGCCCCCCTGATTGGTTGTGGGAGGCAGCAGGCATTGAGCAATCACAGAGTGCCATGAGACTGCTGGGGCCTGTTTGCACTGCTCATTGGCCAGCGATACATCCATCAGATCCTGCTGAGCTGCTCGCCCCTCCCAACACAGGCACAGTTCAAGAGTTCAACCCTGGTTAGGGCTCCGAGATGTCTGTTCCCTCCTCCCCTCTCCATTTCCATCCAAATCAAAACTGCAACTGTGTCACTAATAATAACGACATCGATAACATTGTTGTTTTTGTTATCATCGTTATTCTCAATTGTCATTTTATTACTGCAATAACGATAACAAAAACAGCAATTTTCTTTATCATAATAATGAAAACGACATATACATCCTTAACTACCACCAAGGAAAGGCAGCTGTCATGGGCTGAGGAGAAAGAACTGTGAACAGGATCCTTATCCTGTATATATTCATGCCTGATTGGCCTTCCCACTACATCTTCTTCTCCTCTTAGTAAAACTCTTTGGCCCTTTTTACACAAGGCTTCGGGTGTGGGGGTGAATGGGTGTGTGTGCTGTTGTGGAGGTGATGTGGGGGGGGCAGATGTAGACATGCGAGCACACATCCCTACACAACCCCACACATGGAGCAACCTCTGTTTTCCCCTGTTGCTCCATGTGGGGGCGATGGGTGGAAGTGGGTGGAGGTGAGTGGGTCGCGGGAGTGTGCACACATCCCCACTCACCTGATGCAGTGGTCACTAGGGATGGGCGAACGCGGTTTGGATGTTCGGAGTTTGGACTGAACTCGGTCAATTCGGATGTCCAAACCGAATTTCTGAACCGAAGTCTTGAATGACCGAAAAGTTCGGTTGTGTTCGGATGAGTTTGGGGGCAGGAAAAACATCTTTTCAGGGCAAAATAAAGAGCAAGTTTTGGTTTCAGTTAAGTTTTGGTTTCGTTTCGGTTTCGGTTTTGACTGTTTGGCCAAGTTCGGCCAACCCGAACTCGGCTGAACCAAACCATCGAACCCGAACTCAGGTTTTGAACTGAACAACTGAACATCCAAACATCCAAACCTCATTCTGTTCGCCCATCCCTAGTGGTCACATGGGCAGCACCCACTCATGCCCGTGCAGCAGACCTGCGTGGGATGAATGAGTGCGTCTTGTGTAAAAAGGGCCATAGTTTTACTAAGCCCTGAGTAAAAAGTGTCTGCCTTAACAGACGTAGAAAGGTCCCCTGTTAAAAAGGAGAAACACAGTTCTAGTAAAATGTGCGAGCTTCATCGAAGGGACTCTGGCGAAGGCAATATTTTGCTGCAAGATATAAATTCCTTAGTTTCCAGATTGGAGAAGGAGCAGACAATTGCAGTGAGCATGAACATGGAATTTGGAACCTGGTCTCATGGGGAGGAGAAGTACCAAGCAACAGCCCTGGCCCCTTTGGATGTTTCACTTCCCTTTGATAAGGAGGAACTTTCTCTCCTCTCTGGTTTCGGAACTATGTCGCTTGAGGAAGAGAACTATATTATTGAGAGACTGCAGTTAATTCTTGACCATCTACTTGCTACAAAGGTAAAGGATAAGGCTATCGTGTTAGAACCCACAGTGCAGGTAAAATGTCCTCCTTCATCTGGGACTAAGGGCTTTATCTCAGTGGAAGGGTTCAAGGCACCTTCTCCATTGCATTGTTTACCTTATTCTTTGACAACTCCAGAAGAATGGCTGGGCACTAGGCTCTTGGCCCAGGAAGAGCTAGGCCCTGTTGATAGAATGGATGAGATCTTAGGTAAAGAAGTCATAATATCCAAGGCTTCTAATGTTGTTGTTTTGAAGCCCCCAATGGAGTTGCAACATCTTGGATCTATCAAAATAAGCCCAAGGAAAGGACTGAGACCTTTGACTCAGACTTCTCTCCTTCAACCAACATCAGATCCCACTTGACAGGAGGCTGCTTTTAGCCCCCGCAGTAGTGGGCACTTCATTGGCCCCTCTGTCTGATGTTAGATCTGAAAAAAGATATTGGTGGCCACACGCTAATATTGGTGGCCACACGCCTCACCCGGGGATCCTCCAAAAAGGATCCCATGGATGATCTCAAGGGTCGAACGGGCATATGGGAGTGAGGCGGTCCCGCAGATAAGCAGAGCCCAAGCCGTGGAGGGCTTTAAAGGTTAAAACCAGCAACTTGAACCTGGCCCGGTACTTTATAAGCAGCCAGTGCAGAGCCCGGAGCACTGGTGTCATGCGCTCCCTGCGACCTGACCCCCTAAGGAGATGGGCCGCAGCATTCTGCACCAGCTGCAGCCTCCAGACCAGCTTCTCAGGCAGCCCCACGTAGAGCACGTTGCAGTAATCCAGCCTTGAGATGATGAAGGCATGGATGACAGTGGCGAGGTCGGAGTCTGAGAGATACGTCTGAAGCCACCGGACAAGATGTAACTGCTGAAACGCACTCTCCACCATGGCCACAACCTGAGATTCCAGGCTGAGCTGCAAATCAAGGAGCACACCCAGACTCCACATTTGAGAGACCATGGGAAGGCGAACCTCCCACAACAAGAGGAGATTCAACCACCCCCAGGTCCCCCAAGCCCTCGCCCACCAACATCGCCTCGTCTTGTCAGGATTCAATTGCAGATGGCTCGATCTCATCCAAGCCCCCACAGCTGACAGGCCCTGGGAAAATAAGGAGACTGCATGGCCTGGGTGGATGGAAAAGGAGAGGTAGAGCTGAGTGTCATCAGCATACTGATGACACTGCATGCCCTGAAACCCTCTCACTATCTCCCCTAATGGCTGCATATAGATGTTAAACAAGAGGGGGGACAGAATGGCACCCTGCGGGACTCCACACGTGAGGTCCTGGGGGGAAGATGTACACTCCCGCAAGACCACCTGATGAGTTCTCCCAGCCAGGAATGAACTAAACCAGTCCAAGACCCTTCCGCCAATTCTGGCATGGTCCCACAGGCGAGTCACCAACACCTCATGATTGATTGACTGTGTCGAACACAGCTGAAAGGTCTAGCAGGACCAGTATGGTCTGATGACCCTGGTCCAACGCCAGACGGAGATTGTCAACCAAGGCCACCAAGGCTGTCTCTGTACCGTACCCAGGCCGAAACCAAGACTGGGAGGGTTAGCTGTTCTTCTCCATCATATGGGGTACTCTTTGATGTATTTTCTGGGAAAATCTCTTAGCACCATTAAAGCTGAAATCCAGTCCAGATTGACGGACATTGCTATCCAAGATGATATCACGACGGTTGCTGGTTGGAGGGTGGCACCACTGTTAGACAGCCTTAAAAGAACTGTTATGTTTGAACCTTATCTTGACACACTAATCAATAGAGTGCTTCGCAGATCTTACACCCTGTTGAGGTTTCAACTAGTCCAGACCGCAGTGGTGGAAGGTAAATATGTTGGTATGCCATATAAGCTGCTCCGTTGTACCTGTGGTCTGGGCGAGGTTGAGACTGCGGAGCATTTTCTGCTGAGATGCCTCCACTATCAGAGTCTTAGATCCATGTGGATATCCCCTTTGATGGGAGTTCGGATAACCCAGGATCTGAGTAACTTCAAACAACTTCTTAGGCTAGCTTCCAGGGATGAAATTTTTTCTATTGCATCCTTTGTTTGGTTGGCCGGGAAAAAGAGGCTGATATTAAAGCAGATACAAGCGGACTTGCCTGTCACGTAAGTAGCAGTATCCGGGAACCTGCTCCCCACAGTGAATACGTTGAGTGATGCCTTATGACTCTGGCACTGTACCGTTGGAATGAGTGTCTCAACTCTGTGAGACTGGTTGTTCATTTTAAATATGTTTGTATTTGTATTGGTTAAGTTATTTTGACCACTCTGAGTTTTCCTTTGGGGTTATAATTCCAATTTAGTTTTACGTTGTTTTATCATATGGTATTGTACAATTATTTTATCATTTTATTGTATTTTGTACTGGGCCAAAGCGAAAGCTTGTGCCTGAAATAAATTTATGAATTAGTGGTTTCTAGGTCCTTTTCTTTACACCAGCTAGAGTCTGACTTGCTATTTCCGATGGTTAGCATGCAGCTGAAATGTGATCAGTTTGACTGAAAGTAATTAAAATGCACAAAGATTTGCAAAAGCTAAACCCCAAATGTCCCACACTTAAAACCACACTTCTCTCCCACCCCCCTTCAACCAGCTAGCAAAAATATATGGGAGGGATTATTTTTTTTGCTACAACTGCCTTCAGTTTCTTAAACTTTAATCAGCAAACATCCTTTCTGTTGTTTAACCTAAGCTTTGTGTCTCTCAAAGAGTACAAAACCACTCAGATCTTTGTACAATGATATTGAGCAGTTTTTAACACTGAAAATTATTCAGTTTAATACACAAGGTATTATTCTTTTCTTTTTTTCAAGAGTAATTAAACCCAGAGAGACTGCCAGTAGTTCCTAGTTTGCATAAGTACTAGAAACAGTAGGGAGCTGAAAGATAAAAGTGCATTACATTTATGAGGAGGAGGAGTATATCAGGTTATAAATTCAAGATGTTGGTATTGACCTATTAAGCCCTAAATTATTTGGGCCCTAAAAGTCTGAAAAAAACCCTCCTTCCCTATACTCAGGGCCGGTCCTATCGCAGGGCAGCTTGGGGCAGCCAACCTGGCCCCCGCTTTTGGGGTGGGTGTATTCGGGGTCCCCAACTCCTGGCCTGACAGTGGCTGGGAGCTGGGGACCCCAAGGTCAGGGCCGACTCTGACTGACAGGCAGCGGAGGGGACCAGCGGGTGTGAGGGAGAAGCAGAGGCCCTACCTCTCCCACACTCCGTGTCCCCCCCCCTCAGCTGCCTGTCAGTCTTGGCCAGGGGAAATGTGGGAGAGGAGGAGCCTCTGCCTCTCCTTCATTCCCTCTGGCCAAGACAGCCAGAAAGTGGAGGGGAACAGTGGAAGTGAGGGAGAGGCAGAGACCCTACCTCTCCCTCACTTTGTGGGTGCCCCCCCCCTCCGCTGCCTGTCAGTCTTGACCAGGGGGAACATGTGGGAGAGGTGGGGCCTCTGCCTTTCCTTCATCCCCCCCTGGCTGAGAGAGCCAGGCAGCAGAGACCAGGGGAAGTGAGGGAGAGGAAAAGGCCCCACCTCTCTCAAGTCCCTAGCAACCTCCCGTGGTGGCGAACAGCACGGCAGCAGATTTTATCTGCTTCCACGGTGCCTTCCCTGCGTGAGGCTCCGAGCCCAGCGTGGGGCCCAGGCTGGCAGCGGTGGCAGTGGATCAGGTAAGTGATCCCAAAAATGGCTGGACTTGAGGATAGGTGGAGGGGAGTGCCCCTCCATCCATGCCTGAGCTCAGGCCAGGGTAGAGTGCTGCCCCCAGACCGCCCCAAGATGCCTGAGGCAGGAGGGGACGGCATATAAATTGTAAAAATAAATAAATAAAATAATTTGTGGGGGGAGGCTGGAGCCAGAAACAGCTAGTGGGTATTCAGCTAGTGGGTATTCAGTAAACAAAATACTCCTGGGTCAGGTCCAGATTTTGATTGGCCATGGCCACTGAGAGAGTGGACTGTTGCATAACTGGGAGTGTGCAGGGGAGCAAGGCTAATTCCCCACTGACTAGCAAGCACCCCCTAGGGGCTTTGGAGGACTGACCTGTCAAAGGAACATTGCCCATCTCTGTAGTATACTGTGCCCCACAAAACAATGGCGGTTTGACCGATAGCCAATATAAATTCACACTACATTGGCTATATATTTTGGTTGTTCCATTTCAGATTTTCTGGGTTCAGTTATTTCAGTTGTTTATGTCAGTCCCTAACATTGGCAGAACTTGAACACCCCCAGCCACCAAGGCTGGTACCAAGGGAAGGGCAAAGGGAGTGACCTACTATTTCCAGTGACCCTGTAATCTCTGCCCTGATTGGATGCTGGACTCTGCCAGTGGATTGGCAGTGAGGGCCTATAAATACTTCCAGGTCAAGGGGCATCTTTAATTCAGAGCTTCAGACTACCTACCTTGCCTTTCCACTGTGGCAGTTCCCAAATGGCGCTGGCAGCACTGGTGCCATTTTAAAAAAGGGTAGCATTCCATGCAATCATGGCATCATTTGTCATGCGCAGACCAGCTACCCTTTTCCAAAATGGCGCTGATCCTGCCAGCACCATTTTGTGAAAGGGATGTGCTTATACAGAATGGCCACAACAGTCATTTTGCACATACATAGTGGGTTGTGTTTTTTTTAAGGTTTGCTGTGAGGCGGCCACCTCGTCAGCAAACTCACCTCTTTGCCTGCCCCCTGCAGAGAAGCCGAGAGGGCAGAGAGGAGTCCCAGAGCAGCTCCAAACTCAGAGAGAGGCAGTCAGATGAGTAAATGTTTTGTTTTTTTAACAAATGCAGGGGAGGTTGAGATACTTGTTTTTCTCAGTGAGTCATGGCAATTCTCGGATCATTCTTGTTTGAAAGAATGAGCCGGTAACCCTGAGTTTTGACAAGAAAAAAGAGAACCTGAGAAGCATGTATCAGTCCTAAATGAAGGTGGTACTTACCTTCTGAAACAAGTTTAAGTGGGAAGGGAGACTGTTGCTTCAGAGGGCTTGATTGCTTTTACTGAATATGAGCGTGCGCCTCTAACCACTCATGGGGAATCTTGGGAGAATTAATCCCAAGTGCTAGCGATTAGCTTTCCCATTCAAGTTGCAAATACTGAGAAAATCAACCACCTACATTTGGAGAGTTTGCAGTTGTCGGTGAATGGTAATGGATCAACTATAGCCTAAAAGTCAAAATTAGAGTTGAAATGAGCACCTGTAAAAATGGGCATACCCATCAAAATGCTGGTACCTGAATCAAACCGGATATTTCAGGTACTTTTGGGTACCCAAACCAGTTTTCAATTGGATACCTGAAATACTGAAAATGGGCATCCTGAAATACTGATTTTGTCCTCAATTCTGGGATTTTTAAAATTATTATTTTGGTTTTCTGGGTAATGTTGTTATTTTGGTATACTGGCTGTCTCTATTTTGGTGTTTTGAATTCTCGAACAGTATTCAAATACTGATTCAGATCCCCAAAATGGTACCCTAAAATGCAGGTATTACCCCAAGTACAAAATCAGGTACCCATTTCTACTCTAGTCATAATCTGTCAACTGAATTCTAAATTGACAAGTCCTCAAAAAATACCATGATATTTAAGGTTCATCTTCCTTTAGAGCAACTTCACATTAGTTTCCAATTATTAACACCCAAATTTAAATTAAATTAAAATAAATTCTTATTTAAATGGTTTACTATGAAATTGTTCTCCAGTTTGTTCTCCTTCAGCAGAGGAAGAGAAGAGGGGGAGAAAGCCGCTCATTTTATGTTATTTGGTCATATCAAGCAATATTTCCCCTTGGCAGGCTGAATGGCAAACGCTGACATTTTCTAAAGATAGATGGACTGCTCTTTAAATGGTGTTTAAACCTAGCTGTGCTAAGTTTACATACTCAACAGGTTGTTGTCATTTTCTCCTTTTATGGTAAGGAAAGCAAATAACCTTGGAAATATCAGAGTTGAAAATGTTCTGTACTGCACATCAACTTTGATTGGGCTGTCAGTCATTTCCAATCGTTCTTCCAAATTTCAGTCTCTCATTCTCCCTTGGCTTCACTTTTCATTTTGTCGTTTCTTTAACTTTCACTTATTACTTTTTGATTTCTTTTCCATTAACTCCTAAGAACATAAAAAATGCTATATTGGGTCAGACCAATGGTCCACCCAGCCCAGCATCTTGTCTCTGGCAGTGATCACCTTCAGTTGCTTCAGAAATGTACACAACAGGTCATAATGAGATGATCCCTTTCCTGCTATTTACTCTCAGCTCCTGAAAGTCAGAGGTTGTGTTCCACCAACCAACATGACTAGCAGACATTTATGGTAGGGATATGCGAACAGAACATGGTTAGGATGTTCGGACACTTGGTCGTTCGGTTCGAAACCCAAGTTCGGGTTTGGTTGTTCGGTTTGGCGGAGTTCGGGTTGGCCAAATTCGGCCAAACATCCGAAAATGGCACTATCAATACTGATACCAAAATCGAACATTTTATTTTTTGTATCGGTATCATTTGGCCCTGAAACCACGCCTGGTCTCCACCCCCGGTGACAGAAAGTCTGCTCCTCAGCTGCCTCCCCCTTCCAGACGTTTTTCCCGCCCAAAGTCATGTTTTTCCTACTCCAAAACTCATCCGAACTCATCTGAACTTTTCCGAACTGTTTGGCCATTCAAACATTCAGTTCGGACATTCAGTTCGGTCATCCAAACAGGCCAAGTTCAGCCCAAACTCTGAACATTTGAGTCGTGTTTGCACATCCCTAATTTATGGCCCTGTCCTCTAAGAACTTATCCAATCCTTGTTTGAACCCAGCTATGCTACTGGCCTTGACCACATCTTCTGGCAAATAGTTCCACAAGTTAATTGTATGCTGAGTGAAAAATTACTTCCTTTTGTTTGTTTTAAATCGGCTGACAGTTAGTTTAATAAAACGTTCCCTAGTTCTAGTACTAGTTCAGAGGATAAATAACTGCTCCTTATTTACTTGTTCTGCACCACTCATGATTTTGCCAATGTCTGTCATAACTCATCGTGGGTGTTTCATCTCCAAGCTGAAGATCCCTAACCTATCAATTCTCTCTTCATATGGAATCCATACCATACCTTTGATCATTTATGATCATTTATGTTGATCTTCTCTGGGACAACCAGAACTGCACGCAATATTCAAGGTGCATGCTACCCAGAAGGAAAGAGAAGAAAGAGACTTTTGATCTTACCCAGTTCCAGTTAGAACGAATAGGAAGGAACTCTTTCAAGAGCTTTCTATAGTCCAGGAAAGGGGAACTTCTGGCCCAGGGACGAAATGAGAGCTGATCCAAATATGCATAGTGAATATCTTATTTGTCAATTTTTCTCACCTTGATCTGGATCTGCCAACATGGCTAACTGCTAATCATTTTCCTGCTCCATCGGATATCCATTTTGGATATTTCAGTTTGGTCATTTGGTTGTTCAGTTGTTTTTGGTTATTTTGACACATTTAATGCCATTGCTCATTTACAATAGTCTAACCAAAACAAATTAACCAAAATAATGAAATAACCAAATAATTCAACACCCCAAAAGGTGGATGTGTGAATAGCTATTTTTGTTGAGCACATAATTCTGATAGCTATCTGAAAATACTATCCATTAATACAAAGTCTTCTAGTCATCTAAAGGCCAAATACACCCCAAATCTTTGACTTGTAGAGCCCTTTTTCATTCATGCATCCCATCCTCATGTGTGAGCAGCGATCTCAGCTCTACCTCCTCTCAGTGTATACTTTCATCCTCTGCTTCCTTCCTCCCCTCTGTTCTACTCCATTACACTAAGTTAGGGGTGGGAATTTCGGTTTTGGATAGAACTGAACTGGCCCCAAAATGGCTGTTCCAGTTTTAAAACCCCCAAACCAAAATTCCAGTTTAATTTCAGTTCTATCATTTCAATTTTTTTTACAGTGGGGCCAGTCCCATGCCCCACAGATCCTATGCACAGCCCAAGTTTGCACATACATGCAACATGCCTACATACATGTCCATTGGGAATGCATTGTGCTGTGCAGAATCCACACAAGACCAGCTTGAATTCCACGTGGAAAGGTTTGGGATTGTGGCCAATGATTTTCCCCCCAGTTTGTTCTCATTGACTTCAAGGGGAGAAGAAAATGAGAAAAAAATGGCAGGGGGGGGAATCAATGCAACCCTCCCTGTAGCAGGGATCAGTCCTGTGTGACTGCTGCCCCTTTAAGAGGGGACTGAGGGCTCCTGTCAGTGGACTGTGTGCATGTGCACACTGGGGAAACAGGCTGATAACTCCAGGGACAGAGTGGGTAGGATATTGGCCCTTTAAGACTGAGAAGAGGAAGCCTGGCCACACCCACTCTGCTGGAATATAAGGAGAGGCAAGGCAGAGAGAAGGACAGGCTCTGCCTGGGAACTGAAGGAGTCACATCTCCCTGGAAGAAGCCTCGCCTGAAGAAGATCCTTCCCACGCTACGCTCTCCAAGGTGCTTAAGGCTGGAAGAACCAGAGTGGACCCAAGAAAGTGGAAGAAGCTGTGCCCAGGAGGGAGCCCCCTGCCTGAGGAAGGCTTACTGTGAGCCAGGGGCCTAAGGTCCTGGGTCCTATGGACTTTGGGGGTTGATATTTTGGTGCTCCTGTGCCTTAGAGAGACTGTGCTGGGCCTGCAGGGTGGAGGCGGATGAGCCGGCAGCTCCAGGGATTGTGGACTGTACTGTGTCTAATAAAGAGACTGTAAATTTGATACCCTCTGGACTACTGTAGAGTTGGGTCCTACAGGAGGGTACCCCCTTCCTCAGAGGGGGATTCAGCTGTGACTAGGGGTGAATAGGTGAATGGGAAGACCCCCTGCTACACACACCCCCTGCAAAAAACAAAATTAGACCCCGAAAATCATAAAGAACCAAAACAAACGCCCCCCCCACCCCTGAAATCCCCCCGTCCCCGACTCCCATCCCTATAGCCTTTCCTCTCTCTTCCCTTCCCTGAACACTTCCCTGCAGTCAGGGCCGGCCTTACTACATGGCAACCTGGGATGACTACCCCAGGCCCCACTGTTCTTTCTACTTCTGAAGGCCCTGCAGTGGCTGCTATTTTCAGCAGGTAAGGGTTCAAGGTCCCTAACACCTCCAAGTGGGTCCCCAAACATGACTAACTCAAGGGCCCTGTGGAGGCCTGTAGTCCTCCTCTGCCCCCCAAGTTTATTCCCTATTAAAGGGGTGGAACGTACCCACTGGCAGTATAGAGGAGTGGATAAAGTAATGGACTTTGACCTCTAAAGGCCTGGGGACAAATCCCATCTTAGCCATGAGTTCTCTTGATGGCCTTGGGTAAGCCTCAGTTTCCTATCTGTTAAAGAGGAACACGTATAAATGTCCTACCTTACAGGGTTGTTGCAAGGGTGAACAAGCTAAGAATCATCAAGTATTTTGAACAGTGAAATTGCTATAGAAATGAGAAACAATCATAATTGTCTGAAAAACTGACCCTACTGAGGTCGATAACTAAACACTCATTACTTTAAATGGAATCAGGGTAGACCTTCCTGGGATCATCTTAATTTTATGAACTCCCCAAATTTGATGTACTTGAAATTTCACTTTTTTATAATGTTAAAATACGATGCCTTCATATTCTGAATTTGTCATATTTTACAAACAATGTAAAATTGGGTGTGTGGGGTGGTGTGTGAAATTTAAATTTTCCTGGATAGGAAATTTTGGCAAAAGTTCCAACAGTTCAATGGTAGAATTTAAAATGCTGATGGAAAATGTTGAACATTTTGTTTTGGAAAAGACTGTTTTCAACCAGTTCTCGCTTTAACTCATGTTTTGCATAGTGGGCACAAGCCCTTGAGAACTTAATTTTGGTACTTCTGCGGTGTCAAAATAAGGTAGCGCTTGATTAAATATGGCCATAGTTATTTCCTATTGCAAGAGAAACGTGCACGCACACACGCACACACGCACACACGCACACACACAAATCATGCAACCCTCAGTTGGAAATATTAGAAATCCTTCTTCCAAGAAAGAAAATGTTTCCATCTTTTCAGGAGTAACCACTGATCTCGATCCCAGAGCTTGTGGATCCCGCGCAGACCTGCACACACACAAACCGCTCACATCCTCCTTGCCGGCTCATTGTGCTTTGTGGAAACTGTACGCGTGCACGCGCACAGCTTCCCCATGGGATCCGCTGGCCATGGGATTGAGCCCATTGTATAGATCTCATTGATTTAATTACATTAGACATTTCAGGAATGTTGAAAGATTTGTATGAGCATTTGCAAAATCAGAACCTTCCTGCCATGTTCAAGGCTGGTGCTACCAGAGAGAAAGTGCAGGCAGCTGCTTAGGGTGGCAAAAACTACAGCCACTCACTCACATCACTGGTAAACTCCGCAATGGGATTGGGGGTGGAAGAGGCAGGGAGAGCTGGGGCCACCTAGGATCCCTGACCATGTCCCACTTTGATAGCCATTATTCAGGGCTTAGTATTTCACTTTCTAATGTGTACGTTCTTCAACAGCAGATGCACAGGCTCAAGCGAGATGATGGGTTATTGTTATATCATATTAAATGGTTTAATATGACAATAAATGACATGCTTCTGGGAACTCCATGATTCTTGTCTACCTTACTTTGATTGCAGGAGGTCAAATGTGCACATTTATGGTAAACATCTTGCGCTGAGTCATATAACAGTTATTCTACTGACTGTAAAGACAGACGCTTATGATTCATGATAGCTAGAAGTAATAAATGACATTGCATTGCCCTTTAGTCTAAAGAGACAATCCTACATTTTTGCTTGTATAAAACGAAAAGCAATTAAGTGGGGGAAGGAATGAAACATCACAATGCTAGTCAGAGAATATTTCTTTCTTTTGAGTCGCAAGCTTGACAATGTACATTCCACTATTTTAAAGCAAACATTCGAAGTGTTAATTCTGCCTGCTCTTTTTTTAGTTTCTTTTGTGCAGTTTGTAGAAGTCTTATGCCAGGTAGAAAAATAGCTATATGGTATTTTTTTTTTTTAATATTTGAGTAACCTTTACCATTTCCTAGGCAATACAGATGTTCCTTAAACATTGCAATAAAGTACGGCTCTCTGAAACTGATCTAATATTATATAGATTTATCCTGGAGACAGAATACATTAGTAAGGAAGGACTTCAGAATGTTCTTAAAGAGACATTTTTTTTACTGTAATTCATTATTTCTGTTTAACAGGATCAATAAAGTCTCAGATATTTTGTAAAGATGTTGGGTGAAACCACATGAGCTCGGTGGAACTGATCACTTCAGGGCCGCATGGACAGCAGGGCACACAGTCTGCCTCCCATGGAGAAACAGGATGGGTAGACCACTGTGGAAGTCCTGCCATGCCTTTTTTGGAGGATGTAGGGTGTAGCAAGCAGTTGCCCACCCAGAGGTGGGTTAATATCTGGCAGCTGCTGGGCACACATTCACACCTACCAAATGCCTGGTCAAACAAAAAGCTCTTACATCTCCTCCGGAAGATGAATATAATCGGGCTTAGGTGGACCTCCAATGGAAAGCAGTTCCATAGTTGTGAACCCTAAATGTGGACCCTCCCTTACCATTTAGGATATCTGACTCACCCTCAGGCTACTCCCATTGGTTGTGCAGGCATATGCATGTTAAGGATTTCGCAAATGTAAAGTATCACTTTTCCTTTGGCAAATCACATTGGGTGTTTTCAGACGTTACGAGATCACGGTGAACCACACTGAACCACGCTCAACCCCCCCGCGGGGCCAAAGGGCCCGGAACGTCTGAACGGCGTGCGCCAGATGTTCATCACGCTCAATACCCACATGGGGTCAGTTTGAACCACGCTTCCCGGGCTAGCCGGGGGAAGGTCTCGGGAAGCGTGGTCAAACCAACCCCCACAGGGAACCAAGCAAAAGTAACGTCTGGACGCCAATCCCCCAGCGGAACCAAAAAAATGGAGCCCCGGCCGGGGACGAGGCACGCAGCGTCGCTGCCAGGCAACCAGCACCAACACAAACACCGGAGGGAGATTTAAAGCGAGAGCAGCAGCAAGCAAGCGTGGCGGGATGGAGCGAGGAGGGAAGCGGAAGAGACCGGAGGCACGAACAGCGACAGCGGCGGCACAGGAGGCGGAGGACGTGCAGCCAGGCCCAGCGATGCAGGCGGAGGGGGCACAGGTGCAGGAAGGGGGCACACGGGAGCACCCGACCAGGGAGGCGCCCCGGGAACACCAACCACAGCTGCAGCCGGGTCGCGCCGCCCCGGGGACAGCGGCCGGAACAGGCCCACAGGAGGCACCCAGGAAACGGGTAAGGGCACCCACTGGGAGGGGAACAGGGGGCACAGGGGAACCCCCTGTGGAGGGGGCCGGGGGGACCCCGGGCGGAAGGCAGGGGGGCAGGGGGACCCCGGGCGGAGGGCAGGGGGGCAGGGGGCCCCCGAGAGGGCCCACACCCTCACCCAGCAACCAACCACCCCCCTTCCCCCCCCCAGACACGAAAGTCGGCCCGGGCGGACGAGCCCCAGGAGGAGCCCGGCCCCCGGCCCCCGGAGGCGCACCCCCAGGAGGAGGTGGAGGAGGAGCAGAGGCAGGTGCAGCAGGAGCTGCACCGGGAGGAGGAACAGCAGGGGCCCAGCCGGAGGAAGGCCTATCACAGAGGGGGACAGTGGGGCCTCCAGGAGACCCGGGACTTCATACGGATCTGGGGGACCCTCGAGTACCAGGTGGAGCTCGCAATAAACCAGCGAAACGAGCATGTCTACCGGGACATCGTGCGCGACATGGAGGCGGCGGGGCACGAGCGCACTGTCAACCAGTGTCGCTCGAAGGCCAAGGAGCTCAAGAGGGGGTACAAGGCCCTCAAGGACAATAACAGCCGCTCCGGCCACGGGGCCCGCACCGCCCCCTACTACGATGCCCTGGACCGCATCCTTCACATGAAGGGCTCCATAGTTGCCCCACGCCTGGTGGGCAGCGCTGTGGTCCAGGGCAGGGAGCGGGCCGAGGTACCCCCTCCCCTCGCCGCCCGCCCGGTAGACACGAGCTCAGGGGACCCCCACCCCCAGGAGGACCACCCGGGACCCGCAGAAGCCCCAAGGCCCCCCCCCAGCAGCAGCCCGGAGACATCCCAACGCCGGGCCGGCCAGGCGGAGTCGGAGGTCGGCACCTTCACCACCCTCAGCCAGTGGTCCCAGGGGGAGCACTCCCAGGGTGAGGCGCCGGCCTCCGAAGGCTCGGAGACGGACATAGAGGGTAAGCGGGCCCCCAGGGCAAGGGGGGGCACGACCAGGGGGCCGGTGGCAGGGGCGGGGGTGGGGGCCCTGCTGCAGGGGCCACAACCAGCCCCCTTCACCCGCTCCCCCCTCTCCCGCCCGCAGGACATGGGGAGCCCCAGGACCGGGCCAGCGAGACGGTGCAGGCCCCCGCGGAGGGCACAGGAGAGCAGGTGCCGGACCCAGGTAAGGCGGGAGGGCTGGGATTGCGGGAGGGCCCCCCGGGCGCCAGCCCAGGGGGGCCTCTGGCCTCAGTGGGGGAGGGGGGGCAGGGGGCCCCGGGACCCGACCCCGCTAGGGGACAGGGCCCTGCACTGACCCACCCGCCCATTTCCACAGGGCAGCCCCCGCGCGCGGCGCCTCCGCCGGCCGCGGCCCCAGCCCAGCGGATGCGGGAGTACCGGGCGCGGGTCCGCAGGCGCAGGGAGGAGCAAGCGGAGGACATCGTCCGCAGGGCGGAGGAACAGGGGGAGCGCATGATCGCCTCCGTGGACCGCATGGAGGCGGCCATAGAGCGGTCCATGGAGAAGGCCCTGGAGACAGACCGCCGGCTGGAGGCGGAGGTGCGCCTGGAGCGGAGGCGGGAGCGCCGGGAGCACCAGCGGCAGCAGGGGCTGCTCAGGGGCCTCCGGCAGGACATACAGGGCATGGTGCGGGAGCACAGCGCAAAGATGGACAGGTCCCACGACATTGGGACCTCCCTGCTCCTGCATGCGGGCACCATGTGTGCCTACGTGATGGCCGGCGCACCTCCGGGCGCCCTGCCCGCCCAGGTCCCCATGCCGGGCCCCTCGGCGCCCCCGGGCCCAGCCCTGCCGCCCCTGGCGCCCCCCCGGCCCCAGGGCCCTCGCATGCGCCTCCCAGTGCCCCCGGGCCTCCGGAGGGTCCAGCCCCCCCGGGGCGCGACCGGGGCACCGGGCACAGCTGCCCATCCGCCGCCCGGCCCCCTGCCGGGGCCGGGACCGGCCCAGGACACGGCAGGGGACACGGACAGTGGGGGGGAGGGGAGCTCCCAGAGCTCGGTGGGCCCAAGCGGCCGCACGAGGGGTCGGCCCAGGAAACGCGGGGGGATGGTGGGAAGGGGGGGGAGGGGGAGGGCCACATGAGGGCGGGTGGTGGACGGGGTCACGGGGACGGGGGTGGGGAGGGGGCACAGGGTGATTGTGTGCACTGTGTGGGCAATAAAGTGTTGTAAAGAGACAGTTGTCCCCGGCCCGTTTGTGGGGGGGACAGGGCTGTGGGACCGCGTGTACAGGGGCATGGGCACGGAACGGGGGGTGGGGCCCCCAGGGGCGGGAAGGCCCTCACAGCGGGCCCCCCCGGGCGATGTGGGTTGCAAGGGCGTTCCGGATCCTTTTGGCATACCGGTACTCCCGGGGGTTCCCTGCGTTCACGTACAGGGGAACAGGACCGGGGGGCCGGTGGGGCTCGGGGTACTCCAGGGCCGCCCCCTCGGTCTCGCACACATTGTGCAGAACGCAGCAGGCACCGATCACCAGGGCGGAGGTGGGGACGGTGAAGTCCAGGCGGCCAGCTAGACTCCTCCAGCGCTGCTTCAGGGCCCCGAAGGCACGCTCCACCACGGTCCGGCTCGCACACAGGCGGGTATTGTATACCTGCTCCGCAGGGGTGCTCGGGACAGGGTAGACCTTCATCAGCCAGCGGGTCAGGGGGTAGGCGGGGTCCCCCAGGATGCAGGGGGGCATGGGAACACCCTCGATCCACCTCATGCCCATGTCCGCGAAGTCCCCCCGGTACATGCGGGCATAGAAGGGGGAGATGGTCATGATCCTGGCGTCGTGACTCCGGCCGGAGTTGCCCGTGTAGATGTCTATGAAGCGGGCCCGGTGGTCCACCACCCCCTGCAGGTGCAGGGAGTAGTATCCGTGCCGGTTCACATACTCCAGGGCCTCCCCCGCGGCCGGGCGCAGGATCTCGATGTGTGTGCCGTCCACGGCTCCGATGCAGTTCGGGAAGCCCCCGGCCGCGAAGCCAGCCATCACAGCGCCCTGGTCCAGGAGCTGGATGGTCCTGTCGAGGAGCACGCCCTCCACAGCCTCGCACACATCCCGCACGATGCAGGCGACCGTGCTGAGCCCCACCCCGAAGTGCTGGGACACGGAGCGGCAGGAGTCGGGCGTTGCGAGGGCCCAGACCCCTATGGCCACCCGCTGGACCATGGGGATGGGCTCCCGCATGGAGGTGTGCTGCCGCTCCAGCCAGGGCGTGAGGAGCTCCGCTAGGCGCAGCAGGGTGGCCTTGCCCATCCGGAAGTGGGACCCCCACTCGGCCTCCCCCCAGTGGGCCTGGGCCCGCTCCCACCAGGCCTGGGGCCGCTCCGTGACCCATAGGCTCCGCGCTATGGGCATAGCCAGCAGCGCTGCCCGGCGGAGGGTCTGCGTTGCCCAGCGGAACCGCCTCGCGGCCCCTCGGAGCGCAGCGGGCCGGGTGAGGCTCCGGCAGGCGGCCAGCCACGCCCCCCAGGCCCGGCGCCGAGCCCTGAGCCGGCCACGGACTCTCCTGCGGGCCTGCTGGCCCCGGAGGCGCACGCCAGCCCGCAGGGCCAGGACATAGCGCAGGCGGACGGCCAGGTGCACCCTCTCGGTCAGGAGGCACAGCTGCTCAGTGTGGTCACGGTGCCACTCAGCCGCGAGCGCGAGGAACATCCAGTTCCCACCTGCCCTATCGCGCTCCATGGTGCTGGGGCCCCGGTGGGGGCTGGGAGCGCTTATGGCGGCCCGGTGCTGGTGGCTCCGCCCGGGGGTCGGCCTCGCGGGCCTGCGCGCGCCCTGTGCCGGTGCGTTCCGGCTGCTCCCGCCCCCAGCACCCCGGGCCCCCTCCCCTCGCTGTTTGTAGCGGGATGGCCTTGAAGGTGCGATTAGGCAGACAGAGAGCTCGCTGTTGTTCTCTGCAGCTGTGCCGGGCCCGCACCCCACGCCTCGCTCTGTTGTGCTACAATGTTGCGGTGCGGGCCCGTGTTCCCTGTCCCGGGGGCCGGGCCGAGCCTCTCCCGGCCCTGGGCAGTCTGTGTGCCCTCCGGGCTCCGTGTCCCATTCCCTGTTGTGCTGGACCATGGCTGGCTGCCCATCCATGGGGCTCCCGCTGTCCGGCCCCCAAGGGGCCCCCCATATCTGGGCCTTCCGCGAGACCATGTCTCTGTGCGACCTGTGGCACACCCCTGCCGTGCAGCTGCTCCTGGCCGGGCCGGGGAGCCGTGCAGGTGCCTACGAGAGCCTGAGCTCCGGGCTCCGTTACTTTGGCCATGTGGTGAGCGCCCGTGATTGCCGGCTGCATGCGGAGGCCCTGGGGCTGGCTCGTTTCCCCGAGGGGCGCATCCCGGAGGTGCTGTGCGCCCATGTGCCCTGGAGCGCCTCGGAGACCGTGTCAGCGCTGGTGGTGTGTGGTCTGGGCGCCTACTCGGAGTGCCTGGCCGAGGGTGGCCCTGCCTTGGCCGTGAGCTACTTCTCCTGTGTTCACGGGGCCCGTGGGTACCAGCGCACCCGTGGGGCGGCGTTCCAGCGGCTTCTGGAGCTGGGGCATCTTCCGTGGCCCCCTTCTGCTGCCTGCTGTGTGCCGGAGCCCTCCGCGGTGGAGATGTCATCCCTGTTGGCGGTGTGGGCGCGTGTGGATGTGCAGCTGGCCCTCACCATGCCCGATCCCTTCGAGGCCTACTACCTGATCGCCCACTACATGTCCTTGCAGGGGTACCGCCGGGGCATGCTGCACTGGCCCCACCTGGTCCACCGGGCGGGCCACCCGGGCCCTCGGGCCAGCGGGGCCCCCGGCAGCGGCCCGTGAGCCCCGCGTCGCTGGCCTGCCCCCCCCGGCGTGGTGCCCCCGTGTGGGCTCCCGCCCCGGCCCGGGGGGGGGGCCTGGTCCCCGCTGGCCGCTCCCGACCTGCGGACCCCACCTCGGTGAGCTCCCGCCCGCCTCGCTGCTTGCTGCTGCCCCTGGCCGTGGTCCTGGGCCCCCTCCATCCCCGTGACTCCGTGGGTGCTGCCTGAGCGTCGCTGGTGCTGCGGAGGAGCACCGCTGGACCCGGCTGCCCTGCCTGTGCCAGCCTTTGACTGTGGGGCCCCCTTCCTCCTCCTCCTGGCGCCCCTCCGCCGGCCTCGCTGTGCTTTGGGGGCCCCCAACGTGCCTTGCTCCGGGGGTCCCCCCCCCCCTCCGAGACTGCCTCTGTTCCTGTGGGGGCACCTCCTTGGACTGGACTGGACTGGGGTGGTGTGGGGGTGGGGGTTGCTGCTGTCCGTGCCTTGCCCCGTGGTGGTGCCCCCCCCCTCCCTGCCGGTGTTCCGGGTGGGGCGTTCCGGGCGCCCCTTCCCCCCTTCCCGGCCTTTCCCTGGTGTGTGTGTGTGTGTGTGTGTGTGTGTGTGTGTGCCCGGGCGTGTGGCCGTGCATTGTGCCCCGCTGCGGGACCGCTGTGTGAGCCGGCTGTCAGCCTGTTCTCGCTCTTCCCCCCTCCCTTCCCGTTTCCCTTGTGTGGGCGTTCCCTTGTGTGCCTTGTGGCTTCGTTTGCCCTCAGTCGGCCATGTCTGTGTCCCGCCCCTGCCCGGTGCCTTGTGGGGGTTTAGCGCCCGCCGGGGGTTCGGCTGCACGTCTGTTGTGCTGCCACGGGCCGTGATGGTGCGGCCCGGTTCCGGGCCGTGGTCCCGTTCCCGGCACGTCTGTTTGGGTCGTTTTCCAACCCCCGGGCGTGGTTGCGCTGTTCGCCCCCCCTGGTGGTTCGCTGTGGTGAACCGGCCGCCCGTAACGTCTGAAAGTACCCATTATCACCCTCTGACCAGCTTTTGCAGAGGGTAGTCCAGAAGAAGAAGAAACATGAGATTTTATTTTAGAGGGTCTCTTTTGCCTCCTATGTCCTAGTCTGAATGTTTGAAAAGCTACTTGTGATTATTTTAAAATAAGGGGAAATAGCATCTCCTAAAATATGGTTAAAAGAACAGGGAGACAGAGAGCGAAGGTGAAATGGATGAAGCGCACATGAGGTAAAACGTACCATATGTCCTCCAGTTTTCAAACTCAATGGGGTTCTGCCTTAATGACTATGGGAATGCGGCATGCTTTGCTGAGGTAGCAGAAGCCATATGGCATGCTTTACCCTTCGCTGCAACTTTCCCCACTTTTACTGTCCTCTGCCGGAAACTTTAGAAATTCTTTCATAGCTTTTCTGTTTCTTCTCCATGGCATTAACGAAATTCCTCATCTTATACGTATGTATTTTGATCCTTACGTTAGTGGAGTGGGGTGAATACCTAGTAGAGGGTTTTCACTATTGAATAAATCACCTGGCGCTTTAACCTTTGCCTGCTCCCATGAAAAAAGTAACACTTAACACACTTCATGGGGTAGTTTTGTATCCCAGGCTGTTTTCCTGCCCTGGAACAAAAATGTGCCAAATAATTTAACTTTCAGGGACAGTATCCACTCAGTCTATGCGCTGCACAGAGAGAGAGAGACAGAGACACATTGGAGCATATTCTTTATGGGGAATATTTAACCCACAAATGCACAAACAAAATACTCCCAAAGTCATTTTCTTGTGTAAAAACATAACTTTTTAGTCTTCCTGTACAATATACATTTAATAAACATTAAATATGTATTTAATAACTTATCAAGTCATAAGAAAATAGAAAATATTGTTAACCCTTTAAAACGTGTAACACTAGAACCTGCAAGAACTGTAAACACTGATTAGAACAAATGCAAGACACTTTATTAGCAAATTAGGCAAACATTTAGTTGTCAATGCAACTCTCACACATCAACAAAGAGGTGTGGTGCTCCTTCCACACTCCTGGCATACATTCTGTGTTTTCTTGTCCTTACTCCTTGGGCAAAGGTAGCAGTGGCCCAACAGGCAACTGTGGAACCTTCCTGCCTTGACTGCCCCCTTTCAGGCTTATAAACTAAGATGGTCATAGTCTGTATATCTGAGAGGTAAGATGCTGCACCTTAGTCTGTCTGATAGGGATGGGCGAACAGATCACGGTTTGGGTTCAGCCGTTTGGTTCGGCTGCGTTCAGGTTCATGCGTTTGGGTGGTTTGCTGGGTTCGGGTTCGGCCGTTCGGCCGTTCGGTTCGGTTATTCGGTTCGGCCGTTCGGGGAAAAAATAATCACGAGCGCACAGGAAGCTGTAATCGTGCCAGAAACTGGAAATTCGAGTGTGTGCGGAACTGTGTGGCAAGTGAGTGTGTATTTGACTGGGTGTCTGTTCAGTTTGTGTGTTTTGGCTGTGTTTGTTTTGGGTTTGTCTGTGCTGTGTGTTTGGGTGGTTGGTGAGTGTTGGTGTGTGTTGTGGGTGACTTTTTTGGGTCTGAGCGATTAATTTTATTTTTTTTTAAATGAAGAAGGCTGCAGTTCTGATCACCTGGCTGGGGGCCAACTTGCTGGTTGAGGAGGAGAAGGAAGGGGTAGAGGTAGACGTCTCTGCCCCTACCCGTCCGATGGTGGTGCCCGGCTCCTCGAATGAGGAGCAAGCGGCGGGCTCAGGAGGTGCTGCCAGGTTTGTAACCTTTTTTTTTACTTTGAGGACAAGAAAGGCTCTATCCATTAGAGCGAGTTCACCTACGTGCGGGTGGGTGCGTGGGTGGTGGGCATCAGTTAGGCACAAACAGTGAGCATCAGCGGGTGATAGTGGATGTCTGCCACAGAGAGAGAGGGTACTGTAGTGTGGGGGGCTCTGGCACAAGCAGCACCCCCACCCAAACATGTGCCAGACTAGCAAGGTTCTCCACTCTCCAGTTGCCATCCCATTCCCTACACCCCCCCCCCAAATAAGGGCAGGGTCTTTCCTCCAGTAAGGGTCACATCTCCCATTGCCATCCCTAGCACCCCAAGGAGGGCAGGATTTGCACGTGCCAGCCAGGGCCTTCCTAATTGCAATCCCAAGCACCCCAAGGAGGGCAGGATTTGCACGTGCCAGCCAGGGCCTTCCTAATTGCAATCCCAAGCACCCCAAGGAGGGCAGGATTTGCACGTGCCAGCCAGGGCCTTCCTAATTGCAATCCCAAGCACCCCAAGGAGGGCAGGATTTGCACGTGCCAGCCAGGGCCTTCCTAATTGCAATCCCAAGCACCCCAAGGAGGGCAGGATTTGC
>QEPC01003276.1:222822-250437 GCA_003113815.1 Sphenodon punctatus
AATGGGCATTAATGGGTGCATGAGCAGAGATGGGAGTTCTTCCTGGTTCTGACAGGTGGCAGCCAGGATATACCTACCTCTCCCCCTCTAACCCCCATCTCCCTCGTTCTAGCTGGGAACCTCTCTCTCTCTCTCTCTCTGGCCAATGTGGCCATATAGTGCCGGTGACAGCATGGGTGGGATCGTGTCTGTCTCTCCTTCAAGCAGTGGGTGGACTTTCTCTCTCTCTCTCTTATTTCTCTCTCTCTCTCTTGGCAGCAACCTGGGTGGGCAGACAGGCACCTTGGCATGAGAGGCAGGAAGGCGAGCTGAGGCATGCTTTGAGCTTGGCAGCAACCTGGGGTACAGAACACTTGGCACAGACAGCATATTGGTCTGGCAGCAGCAACTGTTTCTTTATTCCATGGTATCATGGCACAGACAGCATATAGGCCTGGCACTGGAAGAAGCAGACATTGGTGGTCATGGTACAGAAACCTTGACACGGATAGCATATAGGCCAAGGATCTCTTAGACAGTTGATCCTCAGAGATAGGCGAGCGTTGTTGCGAAGGGACGGGTGATTGCCGATAGCCTCCGTTTCATGAGGGACAGGGGTAAGGGGGCTGGGCAGGGGCAGGTGCCTGCTGACTGGAGAAGGTGGAAGTTACCTTGCACTTTTTTGGTAACCCATGGCAAAGTCACAGAATAAGGATCCTGGACTGTTGGAGAAGTTTAAGATTCTTTTAGGACTGAGATCATTCGGGACGAGCTCTAAATCGTCAGAAGGCAAGCATACGTCATCACTGCGAAAATCCTCAAGGAACTAGGCATTGAATGCAGGTTGCACAACCAGATATGCGTGTGCCATCAGTCAAATCTGTGAAGTGGAGAGTTTTCGGAATGTCATCTGTAGGGATGTGCGAACACGAACAGTCGATCCTAAGAGATAGGCAAGCGTTGTTGAGAAGGGTCAGGCGATCGCCGATAACCTCCGTTCCCTGCAGCCGATCGAAAGGTAATCGGGTACAGGATCATCCTGGGCCAGCTCCAAATCGTCCAAAGGCAAGCTTCTAGATACAGTGGATAGAAAGATGGAAAGACAGTGGATAGAAAGATGGGTCTCTGTGAGTGGAATTACGGGCCCCAGAACCCTGATGGTGGGTCCTGGGGCTAGAGTGGCAGCTTCTAGATACAGTGGATAGACAGCCTTTCCTGCCTGTAACATAGGCCCCAGAACCCTGATGGTGGGTCCTGGGGCTAGAGTGGCAGCTTCTAGATACAGTGGATAGACAGTCCTCCCTGCCTGTAATGTAGGCCCCAGAACCCTGATTGTGGGTCCTGAGGCTGGAGAACTTTGAAGGCTAAAGTGGAGAAGGGTTCCATGTGAACATCAGTTGAACATGTGTCAGTCGATCCTAATAGATAGGCAAGCACCATTCTGTCTTCAAGGCCCTCACAGATAATGAAAGATACATCACATACCTGGAGGAAGAGCTGGCTGAGTTTCTCTTCCTCGCAGTACTTGATTGGAAACTTCATCACAATACCTCAAGTGATCTCCAGGATAAAATCTTCCACAGCAAGATGCATTGCTCGCTCCTTATGTGACAAAAGACTTGGGGTTGCTTATCCAGGGGACTTGGGAGTGGGGTTTTGTTGTGGAGTAGTTCAATTTCCCAGGCAGAAGCCTGAGAGGTTAACTGTGCTTGAAAGTTGGAGCTAAACAAGGGCAGCCCAGCAGGACATGTGCTTTCAGCAGCTTTTGAGTGGAATTATGGCCCCAGACCCATCACGGTGGGTCCTGGGGCTAGAGTAGCAGCTTCTGGATCTTGGCCACAGTCCTCCCTGCCTGTAATTTGGCCCCGGAACCCTGGAAGCATGTCTTGGGACTGGAGTGGCTGCTTCTTGGTGCGTTGGAACGACATCGGAATGTGCGAGGAATGATGGCCCCAGACCCATCATGCTGGGTGTTGGGGCTAAGGTGGCAGCTTGTAGATCTTGGCCACAGCCCTCCCTGACTGTAACTCTGCCCCAGAACCCTGGCGGTGGGTCCTGGAGCTGGAGTGGCTGTTTCTTGATGTGGTGGAATGACATCGCCTCCGTGCGAGGAATGATGGCCCAGACCCATGATGGTGGGTCCTGTGGATAGAGTGGCAGCTTCTTGATCTTGGCCACAGCCCTCCTTGCCTGTAACATGGCCCCAGAACCCTGGTGGTGGGTCCTGGGGCTGGAGTGGCTGTTACTTGATGCTTTAATTTTATTAGAGTGATGGCCTTGGATTGTCTGACCTCAGTACCTGTTATCAAGTAACATCTATATCATGCCCTACCTAGAGCATACAGCTGAGTGGGAGTAAACAAAACTAAGATATACATGCTTGTTAATGGTCATGTGAGTGAGAGAGAGAAAAATCAGGAATTAAACTTAAAGTAATAGTAATTCAGTCGGTGAGTGTCGACGTTGGAGATACAGAAAGTAATCGGAACATTTTGAATAGCTTGTAACTTGGCCCAAGGACCCCTGATGGCGGGTCCTGGGACTGGAGTGGCTGCTTCTTGTCATGCGGTGGAATGACTAGTGCCATTGGCACTAGCAGCAGCAGATATTTATTGCTGGGGCAGGCAGTCAGGTGGCGTGGCGTGGCATGAGCGGCAGTCAGGCAGACTGAGGCAGGGTTGGAGCTTTGCAACCTGGACGGGCAGGCAGCATGGCATGAGAGGCAGTAGGGCAGGTGGGCTTGAGCAGGCTTTGAGCTAGGCAACCTGGGTGGGAAGACAGGCACCTTGGCATGGGAGGCAGGACTGATGCATGCTTTTAGCTTGGCAGCAAGCTGGGCGAGCAGGCAGGCAGCATGGCATGAGAGGCAGTAGGGAAGTCAGGCTTGGGAAGGCTTTGAGCTAGGCAACCTGGGTGGAAAGACAGGCACTTTGGCATGGGAGGCAAGACTGATGCATGCTTTGAGCTTGGCGGCAAACTGTGCAGCAGGAAGGCAGTGTGGCATGAGAGGCAGTAGGGCAGGCAGGCTGGGATATTGGCAGCAGGGCACTCTGATAGGCTAGCAAAGACTGTGCAGCGTGAGAGAGCAAGAGCCAGTCAGTGTCACATAGGTGGGCTGAGATCGTGTAGTCGAGATCGGGTGCCAGACATTGGGAAGGAGGGGCAGCACCTCAGCAGCACAGTAGCAGTAGTCCTAGACCAGATGGAGGAGGAGGAGGAGGAGGAGTCCCGTCCCAAGACTGCCCCTGGCATGGGATGGTGTGTGCCACAGCACCATCACTTATTGTCCAGGGGCAGCTCGGGGAATCCCAGAAGTGGAAGGTTCACCTTCAGGAACAGCAACTGCTCCACCAACTTGGCCCCCAGCCTCAGGCGGTGCGGGGTGCAAATGTCCGCCGTGATTGAGAACACCCTCTCGCTGGGGAAGCTGGTGGGCAGAACAGGATACCCTTGGCCACTTTGGACAGGGCCAGCCACACGTTGGCCTTGCCAGCCCAGTAGGCCAAGGGATCGCTGCTGGGATCAATGCATGGCTCCTCCTCCAGGTAGGTCTCCACTGCTGCTGAGGTGTCATCATACTCCCTCTGGTAGCTCTGGGTGGGCACCACCTGCCCCACTTCCCTTAGCCATGCTGCTTGCCCTTTTGTGCTGGGCCCAATGATCCCCAGAGTGGGCTGCACACAGGAGGAGCTGCTGGCAGTAGGGGTCCTGCTGCTGCTGCTGCTCATCCTGCTGCTGGTGCTGCTGCTACCGCTAGGGCTGGGGGCAGTGGTAGACCCAGATGGCTGGAAGGGGTCACTACTCCCACTCCCACCATCCCTACGGGCATCCTGCTGCATAGCCCGCTCTGCCTGCCAGACCTTCTGCACCAGCGCAACCTTCTGGAGGCCATAGACCGCTGTCTCACGTGCCATGCTGCCCTTGATCCTTGGGTCCAGCATGGTTGCCAGGACATATTCCTCCCAGTGCAGGAGCTTGTCAAAGCGTGCACTCAGCCCCGCCTTCAGCTTCCACGTAAGGTCAATCGCCTCATCTGAGATCCTCCTGCCCTGAGGGCCACGATCCCGCCCCCTCCCCCACCCCCAGAATCTCATCCAGACTGCTGCGGAGACTATGGACCAGTGGGGTAACCTGGCTGAGGGTGGCAGTGGAGCTGCTCAATGTCTCTGTGATGGCCAGGAATGGTCTAAGGACATAGACCGTATGGGCGATAATCTCCCATTCCTCCCTGTCGTACCCTGGAGGTGCCTCAATGTCTGTCTCCAGTTCCACNCTCAGATTGTAAGCCCTAGGGGCAGGGACCGTGTCTATTTTATTACTTTGTAAAGTGCCATGTACACTGCTGGCGCTATATAAATGTTTGTTAATAATAATAATAATAACTTGAGCATCAGGAAGGTGGAATTCCACCTGGTGGAGACATCCTGGAGCAGTGTGTGCACCAGGGACCCTTGCTCAGCCTGCTTCTCCCAGAGGAGCTCGCTGTCCTTCACGCTACGGTTGAAAAACCCCGCCAGCTTCCTCCACCAATCGACCAGGGAGCTAACGGTGCCTGGCCCAATCCCCTTCTCCCCCAAGTCCAGAGCAACCATCACCACAAAATGGAGGGTGTGTGTAGTGCAAGGGATGCTTGCAAAGCCCTCATCACAGACTGCCTTTATGATATTGGCCGTGTTGTTTGTGACCACACACCCCTTGGTGAAGGCCACACCTGGTGTGACCCACTCCCTCACCATGGTGGCCAGGGCTGCCTCGAGGTTCCTGAAGGTGTGAGAGCTGTCCATGACTTGGGCCTGAAGAAGGGCCCACATATACCCTGCTTCATGTCCCCTCCTGCCACTGCCAAGCGCTGCCTCTGGGTTCTGCCATCAGTGTGCAGTCACAGGTCAGTAGTGAAGTGGACCGTGCCCCCCCCCAGCCCCTGCCAGCAGCTCTCTCACCCACTCCTTCAAAGCCCTGTAGAGCGGTGGCACCACAGTCCGACTCAGGGTGGAACGGGAAGGCATCTTAAAGTTAGGGGCCAGGAACCCAATCAGCAGTGGAAGCCCTTGTCCTGCACAATTGAGAAGGGCTGGCCATCCAGGGCAATCATCTCAGCCAACAGGCGCTTGGCTTTCCCTTGGAAGACAGTGCCACAGCGCCCTGATGATGGTCTGGTCAGATCCCCCCACCCCATCTCCTCCATGGTGGACTGATGGTGCTGCTGGGGAGGCTCCTGATGCTGTTCTGCCCCCGTACTGCTCCTGCTGCTAGAAGCAGCAGCAGTTGGTGCAGGACACTGGCCCGCTGAAAGAGCCGGGTGACTGACCGCTGCAGTCGGGAACCCACTGGCATCCACTTCCCCTGCCTTTCTGCTGAGCAACAGAGTGAGTGAGACATGCCTTGAGTTGCCTCACCATTGCAGTTGTGCCAGGGTTGGCGAGCACCTGCCCACGCTTCACCACCTTATTGCACAGCATGCACTGCACCTCTCTGGGATCATCTGCCCGCACCTGCTTAAAATGATCCCAGACTGAGGATTCCCCCCCCCCTGCCTTCTTGCTCGCCCTGGCGGACGCACTGCTGACAGTGCTGCTGGGAGGGGGAGAGGGTCGTGGCACTGGCGACGCAGCTCTGGGAGGCGGCTCAGCCATCACCGCAGCTACAGACATCTCTGCGGCACTAGTGTCTGCCTCTGACTCACTGTCCGCGATCACAGTGATGTCCCATGAAGGGGAGTACTGGGACCCTGAGGCTAGACTGCCCGTGCCCACCATGCTGCTGGCACTGTCCCTGTGCCCCCCTCTGTAGCTGCTAGTGCTGCTGCTGCTGCTGCTGCTACTCCTCTTCCTACTGACATTGCCCAGGGATCGGGCCCTGCCTCTAGCAGCCGGAGTGGGATCCACCAGCTCTGGACTACTGGGGATTGCCTCAATAGTGGGGGACATTCGTGGCCCTGAAGGAACATCAGAAGCAGCACCAGCACCTGCTCCACCACCAGCAGCAGAGACAGACACAGCGTCAAGTCCTGCAGGCCTTCCAGTGCCCTGTGTGGCAGTGGAGGAGGGCACTGCCAGGAGGCGATGATGAGCCGCTGAAGCCTGTTGCCATAAAGCAGGCCTGCTGAGTTTGGGTGGGGGTGATGCGCTCTGCCTCTGGCTACTGCTGCTACCTGCTGCCAGTCCCCTGTCATGGCCCTGCCCGCCTCTGGCACCTGCCCCATTGCCTCCCCTATGGGCAGCAGACTGGCCTCTCCTTCCCTTTTCCATTTCTCCCTCCAAAATAAGGTTTGTTTTTATATTGTTTTTTTTTTAATTTAATTTTTTTAATCTAATATTATATCTATCTATCTACACTAAATCTAACTGCTATTAACTATTCTAAATTCTATGAACTAAATGGATTATCTAATAAATAAAGTAAACAGGCCTACTCCTACAAAAACAAAAACTAAATCACTAAGCTATCCCTATCACTAATCTATCTATCTATCTATCTATCTATCTATCTATCTATCTATGGGATGGGGGGGATCACAAACAACACAAGGATGTGTACAAAACTGAAATGAAAGGTAAATCAATCTAATAATCCTACTCTAAATGAAAAAACAGGGGAAGGGAAGGGAATCAGGGATGGAATATATGGGAGAGGTAAAGGATTCAATGGAGGGAGGAGGGAGGAAGGAAGATTGAACACAGGGAACACAGGGAGGGGTAAAAACAAAAAATAATTACTAATATATCTAAGTTAAGCTAAATAAATGAATGAGAATATGGGGGTAGATGGGTTGGATGGGTGAAATGGGAGGAGGATGGCAGGAGCTGGGAAATGCTGGGAGAGGGAGCCTTCTGAAACATCTGCTGTTCAGGAACAGTGACTAGCTCAGAAGGTGTTGGCAGGGGGGAGGCAGACAGTTTTGTTTCTTGCTGCGCCCACCTCACCACAAGCCCCATTGGCTCCATGCAACCTAGCCCATGGCCAATCGCAGACTGCGAAGCCAGTGGTCTGAGGCAAAAAGGAATGGTGATTGGGCAGGTTGGCTGCTACTACAAGCCTCTCCAACCCTGGTGCCTGGAAGTCTGCTCCTCAGCTGATTCAGATGACTCCCCCTCCCTGCTTTGTTTGGCCTTCCAGTGACCTAACAGTGACGCCACGTTTTAGCCACCCGAACTGAACTGAATGCGAACCAAACTGACCGAACTGTTCGGTCATTTCGACATTCAGAATTGAGTTCGGTTTGGTCTGTTTGTGTTCAGATTCGGGTTTGGGTTCGGTCGTCCAAACAGGCCAATTTCGGGCCGAACTCCGAACTATCGAACCCGCGTTCGCCCATCCCTACTGTCGGATACGGATATGTGCATCAATTAGTTGTTCGCCAAGTGCACACAGGAAGAGGTGCCTTTTATTTCTGCACAATTTTCATTCCAGTGTGGGTTGTGTGCTACCCACAAAATTAGACTGGCAATGGCAGCAACATCAATCATATTATAAATTAGAGTCATTGACCACCTATTCGTTCTTCGTTTGCAGCTGTATGTATTTACCAAATGGTCTAGATTATCCACACCCCTTTTTGTTGCATTGTAATGTAGGATTGAATGTGGCTTCTTATGTTCTCCTTCTACCACCATGTCATGATGCATAGTGGAGAGAAGGAGAACCACTTTACCCTTTTGGGGAACATATGAAATTAGCGATTGTGGCCCATTGAACCCCCAAATTGTTATCAATAGCTCTCTACAAGCATTCGGCTGCATTTTTATTTATTTATTTATTTATTTATAAAAGATTTTTATCCAACCCCTCCTGCCCGCAGGGCAGCTCGAGGCGGCGAACAACAAATTAAAACAATAAAACAAAAAAACAATTTAAAAGTCAAAAATCCCATATGCGGGAGAAAAAACAACTCCCTACCCCCCGCCCCCACCCCCAAGTCTGGCGGAACAGCCAGGTCTTACACAAATGTTGAAATGACAAGAGAGTGGGGGCCAACCGGGAGCGAGTTCCACAGCACATTTCTTGTGGAATGTCAGGTTTGTTTCTACGTATGGTCCCCACATAAGTCAAATCATTTTGCAGTAATGTTGACACTAATTCTGTACTTGTGAAGAAATTATCTCCCACCACATTCCTCCCAATCCCATAGTATGGTTGTACAAAGTTTTTTAACAACGTTGAAGCCCACATGCCCTTCGTGTGGAGCCCCTGGTTGCTTGCCCAAGAATACGTCCCCTGTTAGTGGGTATGAGGTCTCAGCACCGCAGCACCACCAAATTTTTATCCCATACTTTCTGGGTTTGCTGGGTATATACTGCCTGAAAGGGCAGCACCCTCTAAACCCAACCAGCTGTTCATCTACAGTCAGATCTGTGGCAGTGATATATCTTTGTTGCAATTGCTGAGTAAAGAGAGTCCAAACTTCATGAAAGGCAACCAACATGTCAGCTGCCTTTTGCTCCACTCAGGTGGCCCTGTTATGAAAACGGAAGAATTGTCTAATTGGTTTAAACCTTTGAAAACTCATAGTGGCTCTAAAAAAGGGCCGCCCCCAGCACATGCTCCACATTTCATGGAGGGTCTCATGATTTGAATGAAAGACCCCACTAAGAATGAGGAACCCTAGACAGGCATATAATTTAGTCATGTCCAAAGGGTGCCATTCTTTAGTTTCACCTGGATGCTTCTTGTTCCACAGCTGGTAGACCCTTTCAGCTTCTCTGTTAGTTTCCTCAATTATATTGTAGATAATAGTCTTATGAAGAAACATCGAAAATGTTTGCATGATAGTGTCCCTTGCTTTATCATGCCCTGGGCCTTGGCACTGCTGAATTATGTCTGCATTTGAGCGGCGATAGATTGGTTGTGGATGGGTAAACCACACCCTCCCATTCCTGCCCCTCAGGCTGGGAGAGGGCACAGACTCATCATCTCCAGATGCAGGTGGCTGCATTTCGTCAGCCACAGGGGGCTGCATTTCACCGGCCTGCACAGTGCGTTGCCTACGAGCTCTCATGCCCCTGCCCCTTCCTCTTCCTCTTCCCCTTCCCCTGCCCCGTCGACCACGGGGCACAGCAACTTCGGGTACCAGTAGTCCCTCAGCTGGTGGGGCTTCCTCCTCTGAGGTGCTGTCTTCATGGGGCACACGGATATTAGGTTCATCACTTGCTTCTGCAGAAGGAGCTTCTTCGTCTGACGTCCTGCCTTCACTTTCGATGGTTAAGTGGTCCTCAATTTCAGAACAGCTGTTATCAGCCAGCGCATAATCAGTGTCAGTTTCATGTGGTGGCAGAACAGCATTGGCTTCTTCGTTGTCCTAAGTCTCCATCATTTGCCTCATGATCTCAGCCATGGTTAGATGGGGATGCTTGTTTGCAGCTCCACAGGACTGCAAAAAGGAAAGAAATACAGCAATCATTACTGGGGTGTACACGCAGCAAGGTGAAAGTCAATCCCTCATCTACTATAATCATTTCCACCACCACCACCACCATCCAAAACTGTCAGTGTGGCAACCAGGAAAGGGAGCCTAAGTCATCCATAATCCTGGCGGAAACCCACTCTCTACAGCCTGCCTCCTGGCACAAGGCATCCTCATCCCATCCCATCCAGAACAGGCTCCCAACAGAGGGAGCCAAGGTCTGCCTGAATCCTGGCTGAATCCCTCCCTCCACAGCCTGGCTCCTGCCACAATACATCCTCATCCCATCCAGAACAGGCACCCAGAGAAGGGACCCAAGCTAGCCCAGCTCCTGACACAATTCTCCCATGACCTACCCTGATCCTTTTCCTGGGGCTTTTGTGAGAGCAAAGACTATGAGGGAAGATTAGGTACTCACTGTGGAAGGTTCTTCCATTGCTGCCATAATTCTTTAGCCACTGATGAAATATCAGATGTCTGACTGGAGCAAAGTAAAGTTCTGTAGCAGTTGTGACGTCTGCTGCTGATTAACTGCTCGGTCAGCAAGCTGGTTTGGCTTGCCTCCTTTTATTTTTTTTGGGGTGGGGGTCGGAGCTGGAAAGGTTTTAGTTTTGTTTCCTAGACAGTATGTGGGGACAGTGTCAATGATCAGGTGATGGAAAATTTACAGCCTTGCTGGAGAAATGAAACTAAGCAAAGGTGAATAGTACAGGGGTCAAGAGGTCAGCAACACCTCACATCCTTCCAGTCAGCTGATGGACAATTTTCTCCCTTGCTGCATCTTCAGCGGCCACACTGGTTGATCCAGGACCTGGTGAGTGAGACAGTCCCTCAGATAGGTGAGGCCTAGAACCCACCAATGCAGTCTCAGTTCTATGTCCAGGGCAAAAGCCAGACTGGAATGGGTCAAAAAAGCAAACCAGGATGGGCATGGATCTACTTCACAATGGGTGGCACGCACAGACCCCAGGACCTGCACAGCTTCAGCTGGCATCATTTTCTGATACCGCTCCCAACAAGCTGGACCAGACGGGGCATTGACAGCTGTCCACAGTTGATATAAATTGTCAACTACTGACAGAATGTGCATTTGGGATACCGATAAATTTGCCATACATAGGGGAGTGTTCTGGCAGTCCAAACCAGTATAAAATGGCACTAAAGGGCTTAATTTCCCTTTCATCTACCAGTCTGAAGTGGCTTTGACTTCCAGGTCCACTTTCAGCCTGAACTGGCCTTGAGAAGTATTCAGTTTGCTTGATCTGGACCTGGGATACAAAACTACCCCATATTAAATACATTGGATGGAGTAGTTATTTACCCCAATAGGAAAGTGCCATTGAATCTGGGGTAGTTTGCATAACTGACCATTCTTTTGTTTCTAGAAGACAAACGATAAGAGGTATATGGCCAAAATTTGAGTATGTTGTGCACAGAAGAGCCACTGACAATGCCCTAAATATTCAAAGTTGTAGGTCCACTCATTATCATATTTGTACATGCTTTTTAAACTCTGGGGTAGCTAACTACCCCATAAGAGTCCATAAGGGTTTCTGCCAGGAGCAGAAATTAATTTCTGCGATGAGAGCAAATGAGGATGAAAAAAGCTTATACCCACCATGGCTAGGGCTGGTTCAAAGTAGCTGTTCCATTTCTGTGGAACAGTTCCATGGAAACAGAAAGGCTGGCAACATTTTTATTGGAATTCCTGTCAAAAAAATATTTCAGTCAGAATTTCGATGGAACCATTTCATGCAAGCACAGAATGGCTAAAGTAATTCTAATTGTTCCATTCAAGCCACCTGCTTCCGACAGAAACGGAACACGGGTGGAATTTCCATTTTGCCCCTAGCCACAGCATCTTCCCTTAGGGTATCCTCTGAATTATCTTCCTATTGGTCTCGGGAATGGATGAATGGAGAACCCTGCCCATCCCCTGCAACCTCCACTGCTTGTGCTATAGGATCAAAAGAATTCCAGCATTGTCAGACGCCTGGTCCATTTAATCCAGTATCCTGTCCTCAACTATGAGCAGAGGAAGGTGCAAACCTCCCTCCGTCCTGTCAACTTCCCACCCAGGAAAAGGAAATAAGACCTGCTCCCTCCATCCTGGGATCCTCAGAACTCAAATGGCCAGATTCAGCTCAAATGGTTGGATTCAAGCTAGCCCCATGCTGCTTAGAGCAGCTGCCAGCAAGGCCTATACAGAGCCTGCTTGTAGCTACTGAGCACAGTGCTGTGGGCAGAGCACCAAGAAAGTCTATCAGCCCTCTCTGCACTCCACCAACATCACAGCAGCCTGTGGGCAGAAGCTATGAGCAGGTGAGCGGGGAGCCTGATTTTTACTAAGCCAATGAATTTCTTTCTTTCTTTCTTTCTTTCTTTCTTTGAAATTATTTTTAGCCTGCTCCCTCCTGCTCACACGGCAGATCAGGGTGGCTCACAGTCAGAATTCAAAAATACAATATAAAACAATTCAATAATATATATAAAATACATAAAATGTATAAGACTCATTAAAAGAGCAGAACCAAATCCCCCCTCCCCCCAAACCTTGCCACCTTACCCGTCTCCCTCCCCCAAAGCCCGGTCGAATAGCCAGGTCTTACACTGCCTCTGGAAAGAGTGCAGGTCTGGGGCTAGCTAAATCCTCCCCCTCCTCCTCCCTACCCCTCTTGGTTGGGGTCCCCCAAGGCTCTGTCCTTGGCACTCTCCTCTTCTCTATCTACACCCATTCCCTATGCAAACTCATTGCCTCACACAGTTTCCAATACCAACTATACGCTGATGACACTCAATTCTATCTCTCCACTCCATCCCTCTCCCCCTCTGTTCAAGCTCGTCTCACCAACTGTCTCTCTGATATCTCTGCCTGGATGTCTCAACGCCAACTCAAACTGAACATGGCAAAAACTGAACTCCTGATCTTCCCTCCCAATCCTTCCTCTCCCTCTTCCCTGTCAATTGCCATTGACGGGGTCTCCATCCTTCCTGTCCCCAAAGTCCGTAGCTTGGGCTTCATCTTCGATTCGCACCGTACCTTCAAACCCTACATTGACTCTGTGGCCAAATCCTGCCACTTCTCCCTCCACAACATTGCTAAGATCCACCCTTTTCTGTCTGTGTTCTCTACCAAAACTCTCATCCATGCACTAGTCATCTCACGCCTCGACTATTGTAACCTCCTCCTTGCTGACTTTTCCCGCTCTCACCTTTCTTCCCTCATCTCTGTTCAAAACTCTGCGGCCAGGATCATCCACCTAGCCCGTAGCTTTGACCATGTACAGCCTCTTCTCTCCTCTCTCCACTGGCTCCTCCTTCCTGAGCGCACAAGCTCCTCGTCTTCACCTACAAAGCCCTTCACAACCTTGCTCCCCCCTACCTCTCTGCTCTGATCTCCCTCCGAACCCCTGTTTGAGCAATCTGCTCTTCTTCCATCCCCTCCCTCGCCCTTCCACGCCTCCCCTGCTCCCCCAACCACCTTTGTTCCTTCTCCCTCGCTGCCCCACACACCTGGAACTCCCTCCCTTCCCACATCCACCTTGCCCCCTCCCTTCGTACCTTCAAATCCCACCTCAAAACCCACCTCTTCCGCTCTGCCCTTCCTAACTCCTGCTAACCATCCCCAACCAGGATTATCCCCCACCTGTTATCTGAAAACTCCCAATGGAATTCCACAGCCTGGGTGTGGCCACTGATAATGCCCTCCCCATTGTTGCAACCTGGGAAACCTGGGGGACTTCAGGTCGGGAGTCCCTGGTCGACTTCAGTGGCCACACCATGGCCCAGAGTATGAGATCATCCTGCAGGTAGGTAGGGCCCAGGCCATTTAGGACTTTATAGGTCAGCACCAACACCTTGAATTGGGCCCTGAAGTCGATAGGCAACCAGTGTAGAGAGCAGAGCACTGGTGTAATGTGCTTGCAATGACCTGTCCCCATGAGGAGACAGGTCGCCGCATTCTGCACCAGCTACAGTCTTCGGACCATAACCAATGGGAGCCCCACATAGAGTGCATTGCAATAATCCACTCTAGAGATGATGAAGACATGGATGATGATGCTGGAGTCTAAAACATACGTTCGCAGTTGTCGCACCAAATGTAACTGGCGAAAGGTGCTCCTTGCCACAGCTGCCACCTGGGAATCCAGGCAGAGCTGCGAATCGAGAAGCACCCCCAGACTACAGACCTGAATAACAAGGAGGGAAAACCCCAACAGGAGCCACCACTCCTTCAGCCCTACCCACCAACATCACCTCCGTCTTGTCGGGATTCAGCCTCAGATGACTCACCCTCATCCAATCCCCCACAGCTGCTGAACACCGGGTAAGCACCAAGACTGCTGGGTCTGGGTCTGCAGAAAAAGAGAGGTAAAGTTGTGTATCATTGTCGTACTGATGCCGAACCCTCTCACAACCTTGCCCAAAGGCTGCATGTACATGTTGAATAGGAAAGGGGACAGAATACAACCCTGTGGGACTCCACACATGAGGTTCTGGGGAGATGATGAACACTCCCCAAGCACCACCCACTGAGATCTCCCAGCCAGGAAAGAGCAGAACCATTCAAGAACAATTCTGCCCACCCGTAGATGGACCACCAACATCTCATGGTCAACGGTATCAAACGCTGCCGACAGAGCTAATAAAGTCGAAAGAGATGATCTGCCCTGATCCAATTCACGACTCAGGCCATCAACCAAAACCACAAGTGAATGAACCACCACTGACATCAAACATTCCTGTAGTTCTAGATCCTATAATCTGAAGGCACTAGAGGGGGTTTAAGTTCTTGGGAATGGTGAGTTTATAAGACTGACTCTTTAAGAAGTAGGAATGCAGCCTCCCTGCACTTTTTTTTAGAATCGCTACTGACTGGTGCAATCACTGCAGGAGTGAGAGATATAGGAGACACAGAGTTGGTTATTCATGCCTTTGTAACCTAACCTTGAGGTTTGACTGTTGCAATGCCCTCAATGCCCTTGAAGAGCATTCAGGGGCTGCAGCTGGTGCAGAATTTAGCAGCCCACCTTCTGATGGAGGTGGGCCACTGGGAGCCTATCATCACACCAGTACTCCAAGGCGTGCACTGGCTTCTTTTAGTCTTCCAGGTCTAATTCAAGGTGCTGACTTTGATCTATAAAGCCCCAAATTGCTTTGAACCAACAGAACTTAGGAACCATCTTCTCCTTTATGTTTCATCATTCTCACTTTGATCAGCCAGGAGTGACCTTCTGGCTGTGCCCTTGGTACATCAAAGACAGATGGTACATCAAGTGGCCTTGGTACAATCAAGTTCAATGGGGATGTGGGCAGAGACATTCTTGGCATCTGCTCCCTGGCTGTAGAATGTCCTTCTTCCTGGGGCTCCCAGAGAGCTAGTGTAGTGTAGTGCAGTGGATAAGGTGTTGGACTTGGACCTGGGAGACTAGGGTTTAAATCTCATTCTAGTTAGTGAACTCATTGTGTGGCCTTGGGCAAGTCACTACTTCTCAGCCTCAGTTCCCCATCTGGAAAATGGGAATTTGCGTATGTGTTCCCCTCATACTTGTGGGCAGGGACCTGTTTCTAGCCACCTGTGAAAGTAAAGTGCTGCATATGCCTAGTAGCACTATAGAAATGGGTAGTAGTTGACCAGAGTCGGTGTGTGTTTCAGAAGTCACATAAAGCATTTTTGTGTAGGTTAGTTTTTGGTGGTCCAGTGACTGGTTGCAGTGGGTGTATTTTAAATGTGTATCTCCCCCTTCTTTCATTTAATTTATATTACTTGATTTTATTGTAGCCCGCCTTGATCTGGCTTTTGTGGGCTGGGGAGGCAAAGGAAGGAAGGAAGGAAGGAAGGAAGGCAGGCATGGTTATAATTTATCCCTCTGTCCTATGGTTCTTCCAGCCACCATAACAGGGGATGGACTGTGCAAACAAACCCTAGCTTGGGAGAAATGAAAAATAACCTGTTATATCAGTGCAAGTAACAGACATTTGGCCTAAGTAGATTTTAAATCAGTAGTGGTTTTATTATTTGTGGGTTATCATTCACATATCTTTGATGAAAGTGGGCAACCCACGTATCCATTTTGGATCTTTTTGGGTGGGGGCTGAAGTGGAGTTCTGTTTTTCTCCCCCTCATCTTCTAGTCCTTTTTGTCATTATGGGTACATTATTTGCAGCAATTGTATATACAGAATAATATTCCAACTAGAAAGCAAAGCTGTTTTAAAGTATTGTCCTTTGTTTTCAGAAACAAATTTGACTGTGAACTGCTAGGGGGAAACTGAAAGAAAAGATTTAAAAAAAAAATACAACAACCTAGGGCGAGATTTTGCAGCCATGAGAAAATTTGGTGTTTGAACTCTAAGCTCTTACTTGTTAAAATTTTGCTCATTTTTTCTACTAAGCAGTACGCAGGTTGTTAATGTAAAGATGACATTTCAGGAGTTGCATTGTCCAAGAAATTATGTTCCCCATAGGTGCTGGGAGAGCTTCTCAATCAGCCTATACAACAATAAGATAACTTTTCTTCACTTTCTTGACAGTATCGCCTTTGCCTGCATGCATAATAAGCATAAAGGAAGCGATCTGCTGCATATTCATGCATGGATATGACTTCTGGAAACATAGCCTAAGCCTATAATGTTCCCAGCGAGTCCTACTCAAAAAATATTTAGTGTATAGTCGTGTACACTGTCAGGAGTCAAAGCTATGTAGCCAGCCAAGGTTCACAAATATGAACATCGATTTCCCGTTGACCACATCTTAGTTTACTGAAAATCCTGAGGCTGATTATCTGGGAGAAGCGTATTTCTCACTCCTCTGCCCCTATGCCACTGAGAATGGAGACTGCGGTCTTCAAGATGTGATGCGAGTGTACAGTAGTGGGTTAATTATTTGAGGGTACCATCTGCATTATCTGCCACCAAAACAGGCAGCCACATATCCATTTTTTCCCGTGTTGGGGAACAAGTTGCTAGTGGTTTTGCTTTTCAGTAATTTTCATTATTTTAGGTTTCATTTGTGGGAATTGTGCATGCACAATAGTGGCGGAATGATGTAACTAAAATACAGAAATGAACAAAATAAATAACCAAGTTATAAATAAATAAATAAATAAATAAATAAATTTATTAATTATTATTAATATTGTATTCCCTCCAAAAAAAAATGGAACAGGTTAAACAAGTACCTGATGGAGCACAAACCAAGCCAAGCACGTGCACCCGAGACTTCTCATCCACTTTAATGTTATTTATCCCTTGTCTCTCCCTATGTCCCCTCTCCTTATCTCCCCCTTCCCTGTCTATTAGATTGCAAGCTGTAGGCAGGGACCGCGTCTATTTTATTGTTCTGTAAAGCGCCAGGTACACAGCTGGCTCTATACAAATGATGATGATGATGATGATGATGATGATGATGATGATGATGATAATAATAATAATAATAATAATAATAATAATAATAATAATAATAATAATATAGGTTAGTATCCAAATGGCCCGTTTAAGTTTTGGTAAGCTCTGTTCAAGATTTTCTTACACAGCAACAGTGTTCACGTCTCTATGCTGAGACTTGTTTGGGCTGATTAGCTGGCCTCCTCCGCTAAGTGCATGTGAAGGTAGCTGTGTAGTGACTGAACCGGCTCTTGAGAACCCACTTCTTCCATGCTCTGTGTGTCCCCTTGAGCCTGCTGACAGCCAGAAGTGCACTACAACATCCCCCTCTGTCTAAATGTTGCTAAAATACATGGCAAGACCTTTCCATGCTGAATTTCGGTGAGACTTGTGTCAGGGGTTTTCAAGTGGTGGTGGGTGACTGGCTTCTCAACACAGGTGCACAGCAGATGTTCAAGTAAAATGAAAGAGTTTATTTTCTCACCTCCCCAAGCAGGGCAGTGGATTCCAGTGCAGAAACAAGTGAAGGTCACACAGTGGCGGGGGCGCAGGGAGGGGGACACCTTGAATATACATAGGCTGGTTACCTCCCAAACAGGTGCCCTTTTCTGCCTCAACCCTCAGCTTCCTTGTTCACTGAGAAGGCCTCTTTATACTGAAGACTCTGCTTTCATCGGTCCTCATTAGTAAATAGGGGTGTACGATTCGTTTTCGTTTTGTTTCATTACACAAATGAACGATGGCCCGTTTGTTTTTAGTAATTAAACTATGAAAACGACAGGCCAGGCTAATGAAAAGAGATGAAAACAAAGAAAAAATGCATCCGGGTACCAATTAGTCCCTGGTGGTACTAGTCCCTGACGGTAGCGGGTCAACTGATTAGGTTGTAAGCTCCATGGATCAGGGATTGTCTTTATGTTGTGTGTATCACTACAGCGCTGCGTATGACTAGCAGTGCTATAGAAACGATAAATAATAGTCAAATCAAATCAAATCAAAACTTTATTTGCATGACCATATAGGTCCTTGCATACAACATTTGAACATAAAAAATTCTCACATCATATTTAGCTAAACAGAACCTGCTGTTTAAAGTTTATATGACATCAAAAGACATTTAAGAACATACTAAAAAAGACATAACTATTTAATTGCTCAAACACCACACTATACTTGCCACAGTGTTATTTACAACAAATATTTCCCGCAGCTGGGGGAAATAAATACTTCCTATTCTCCCTGGGGGGGTACAACCACCTCAGGAATTAATTTACTTTCCAGAAAGTGAGCTTTAACCTGGAAGGCTTTCACCAGGAAGCCCATCACTGCCGATGTTGTGTCCCTATAGGCATCTCCTAACAGCACTCTTAATAATTCCAATGGGGATCTCCCTGGCAATTTTCCCATAATCACTCCCAGCCAATGACTCCTTGGCCCATCATACAAATGGCACTCCCCCAGAATATGCTCGGCTGTCTCAGCCGTCATTTCATCGAAAGGGCAGGTCCTATGGGCAAGGGGAATACCCTGATATCTCCCCTCTAGAAGCCTAGTAGGCAAGACATTCATCCGTGCCATCAAGAATAAGTGTATCTTCCTAAACCCACAAGGCCTACCCAGGTATGCTGCCATTTCTGTGAGGGCGGGGGATATGCTTCCGTAATGAGCCATTGAGCTCATCCTGGCAATCTTAGAATAATCCACCTGCCTGCTAATATCCTGGAGCCTGGTNGGTCATCCAGCTCTGGGATCCTGAGGTAGTGATCCGCGACTTTGAGGACATGGGCTTCCCCCATTGTATCGGTGCGATAGACAGCACCCACATCCCTATCATCTCCCCCTTCCCCCCCCCCATGCTGAGCACACCCCTTCGTCACCCACACCCCCACCGACTGTTCACCCCTCAGAGCTTGTACTGCTTTTCAAAGTGTCCAGGAGAAAGAAAAAGGTATTCCTCACCCCTGACATATATCTTTCCTTCCCCTTAATGATTTCAAGTGCAATTATTGTTCAATTTGCTGATGAAATGAACAGGGTATTTATTATCTGCTAACCGTACTTAAATGAGCTACCTTTGTAAATGCATTACAGTTGCCTGTTAACACCATAAACCAGCAAGCAGAAAGTAACCAAGGAGTAAAGCAACAGCTGCATAACGTCTGTATAAAACCTGTCTAAACACCAACCACCTACAACAATTATGTGCCATCTATTTAACCAGCAGTTCCCCAACAATTCACATAAAATACCCATTGAGATCATTCGGGCTTATCATTTGTCGTCCTGACCAGTTGTGTCTCTCCTTTTCATGAGAACACACCTGATGTTCTTTGCTATGAATAGATAACACAATCCATGCAGGGACGCAGAGGACTCTCAGATGTCAGTTACCCTATGAATTGTCTGCTGTTGCATGTTCATTGCTAAAGGATGCTAATACTATGGTGAGCAAGTACAATAACTTTGGAATATGATGTTTGCAGTTCATGGAAATAAAGAATGAACATTTTATTTGAGCAAGCATCTATTGGAGGCCAGTGTAAGATGTAATTATTTGGCCAGACATTTTGCAGGCAAGGATAGATCTGGAGAACTGTTTTAATAGGATTTTTATATTCTTATATAGTTTATATTTTTATAGGCTTTATTTTTGATATTGTGGTTGCATAAGAAACTCTTGAACCACATCTTAAAGACAGCGAGCTGCATGGTAAATGGAGCAGGGACTGACTGTAGGGGTGGGAGGAGAATCAGGGCTTCTCTTCTTATACTCTTCCAGATAACCAGGATGTTTGGTACACTAAAGTGATGCTAATGGAATGTATACCATACACAGGAACCCATGTTTAGGGATGTGCAAACGTGGTTTGGCTGTTCGGTGTTCAGCCCGAACTCAGCCCGTTTGGATGGCCGAACCGAATGCCTGACCCCAACACCCAAAGCCCCGAAAGGTTCAGTATCATTCAGATGAGTTTGGGTGAGTTTGGGTGGGAAAAACAGGGCTGAAAGGCCCAGGCAGTGGGGGTGGGGGTGGGGGGGCAGCTTAGGAGCAGACTTCCTGGTGCCAGGGGTGGAGAGGCTTGGACTACTAGCCAGCCTGCCCAATCACCATCCCTCTTTTCCTCAGACTACTGGCTTTGCAGTCTGTGATTGGCTAGGATGCACGGAGCCAATGGGGCTTGTGGTAAGGCGGGTGCAGCAAGTAACAAAAGTAATTGCCCTTCCCCCTTCCAACTCCTTCTGAGTTAGCCACTAATCCTGTCAGTAGGTGTTTTCAGAAGTCTCCCTCTCCCAGCAGTTTGTGTACCTCCCAATCCATTGCCATCCTCCTCCTATTTCACCCATTTCCACACATTTACCTCCGTAGTTTCATTTATTTAGATTAGATTAGATAGATTTAGGTATTATTTTTATTTTTTACCCCTACCTGTGTTCTTTCTCCCTATCCTCCATTGAATCCTTCCCTCCTCCCTGTATATATTCCATCCCTGATTCCCTTCCCCTGCTTTTGGATTTATTTAGAGTAGCATTAGATTGATTTAGCTTTCATTTCAATTTTGTACCCCTCCCTGTGTTGTTGTTATTTATTATTATTATTATTATTATTATTAAACAAGCATTTATATAGCACGAGCAATGTACCTGGCACTTTACAAAGTAATAGAATAGACACAGTCCCTGCTGTAGGGCTTACAATCTGAGAGACGAGGGGAGGGGGGGAGACGAAGGAAGGGGAACAGAGGGAAAGACAAGGAGTGTAACATTCATGAGGATGTGAGGTCCCAGGTGCACACTCTTGGCTTGGTTACATCGAGAATGATAGCTGGTTGGTGTCTGTTGTGAGGATATGACTACGCAGACATCACATAACAGATTGTACTGGATGGAGGGTATCAGCAGGAGTTAGGGGAGGGGAGCAAGAAGTCGGGGAGGGTGCTATTTGTTGTGAGCTGTCTGTGTCCAGCCCCCCATCCCTGTGTATAGATAGATAGATAGATAGATAGATGTAGGAGTTAGCTTAATTAAAGAAATAGATAGAGATAGTGTGTAGTGATTCAGTTTTAATATTTTATAGTGGTTTTGTAGGACTAGGCCTTTGTAGATACTAGATTATACTCCATTTAGTTCCAGAGGTTTTAGAATAGTTAATAGCAGGTAGAGTTAGTGTAGATATATATATCAGATGATCAATTTGAATAAATAAATTATATATATTATATATATATTATATATTATATATATATAAAATATCTTTCTATACATTCTTTGGATGGGAGAAATGGAGAAGGGAAGCAGGAGAGGCTGGTCTTCTGCCCGTAAGATGGGAAATGGGGCACGTGGAAGAGGTGACAGGGGTCATCCCAGCGGAGTGGAAGCAGACATCAGCAGCAGCCCAAGCCCATCACCACGCCCCAAACTGCACAGACCTGATTTTGGCAGTCAGACTTCAGAGGCTCCCAGCAGTAGCACTAGCCGGGGTGTGGTTTGGCGTTGCCTACTGCCAGCATCCTCCACTAGGGCTGATGCGGCAGCAGCTTTTATCGCACCGCGATTCCGTTCTGCCATTTCGGAACCGCCCGCGCCACACCGTGACTTTTCTGCGGATATTCCGCTAATTCCGCCGGAATTCTGCAAATCGCGGAATTGCGGAAATATTGCGGAATAATTGCGAAAATCACGGAAAACCGCTATTCCGCTATTTTTTTGCGCTGGCGGAATTGCGGAAATAGCGGAAATGTCATGTTTCCACGATTCCACTAAGTTGCGGAATTAAATAAGCAGAACCGCGGAACCGCGGAATGAAACCGCGAAATGAAAGCCTCTGCCATGCCGTTCCACTAATTGCAGAAACACTGTTTCCGCCGGAAATAGCTACCGCTGTGATATTCCGCTACAGCCCTATCCTCCACTGCCACGCAGAACACTGGAAGGTCTGCACTCCAGTGCAGGAGCAGGTGCAGGTGCTTCGGGGTTGGATATTTCTCCAGGGCCACCAATGTCCCCGACCCCCATTATTGAGGTGATCCCCAGCAGTCCAGGGCTAGTGGATCCCACCCCAGCTGCTAGAGGCAGGGCCCAATCCCAGGGCAATGACAGAAGGGAGAGCAGCACCAGCACCAGATATAGGGGGCACAGAGAGAGTGGCAGTAGCATGGTGGGCAGTTCATCAGCCTCAGGGTTGCTGTACTCCCCTTCGTGGGGTTGACATCACTCAGATTGGAGACAGCAAGGCAGACACTAGTCCTGAGGAGGAGATGTCTGGTGCTGAGGCGATGGCTGTCCCTCCAAGAGGTGTGTCGCCACCATGTTCTGGGTGAGGTGCATCACCCAGTGCGGGCCAGAAGGCAGGAGGGGGCAAAAATTCCTCCATCTGGGCAAATTGTAAGTTGGTGCGGGCGGATGTTCCCATGGAGGTGCAGTGCACTTTGTGCCAGAAGGTGGTGAAGCGTGGGCAGGTGCTCACCAAACTTGGCACAACTGCCATGGCGGAGCACCTCAAGGAGTGACACAGCACTGTGCTGCTAAGTGGGCAGGCAGGGGCAGTGGACACCAGCAGGTTCGCAACAGCAGCGGCTAGGCTTCTGCCTCCATCAGGGGGCAAGCATCCTGCTCGAACAGCTGCCTTTAGCAGCAGGAATGGTATCGCTGCTAGGGGGGAGCTGCAGCAGGAGTAGGAGCAGCACAAGCAGCGTCAGTGCACCATGGAGGAGCTGGGGTGGGCGGAGCTGCCAAGTCCCTCGGTAGCTGCAGGTCGTGGAGGGCGGCGTGGCTTTCAACTGAAAGTCACATGCATGTTGGAGGAAATGATTGCGCTCAATGGGCAGCCCTTCTCGGTGGTTGGGGACATGGGGTTTAGGCACCTGATTGGGTTCCTGGCCCCCCAGTTTAAACTGCCCTCATGCACCACCCTGAATCGGCAGATGGTGCCAGCCTTGTACTGGGCTTTAAAGGAGTGGGCGAGGGAGCAACTGGCAAGGGTTGGGAGTGCCACCGTCCACTTCACCACAGATCTGTGGTTGAGTAGGAACACGCAGCACGCCTACCTGGCAGTGATGGCGCACTGGTGGCAAGACCCAGAGGCAGCGTTTGGCAGTGGCAGGAGGGGTGCCGAAGCAGGGTATAGGTGGGCCCTGCTTCAGGCAGAAATAATGGATGGCCCCCACACTGCTCAGAACATCATGGCAGCCCTGATCGCTATAGTGAGGGAGTGGGTCATGTCAGGTGCACCCTTTACAAAGGGGTTCATGGTGATGGACAACACAGACAACATATTGAGGGCAGTCTGCAAGGGGGGCTTCACCAGCATCCCTTGCGCTACACACACCCTTCACCTGGTGGTCAAAGATGCTCTGGGCTTGGGGGAGAAGGGGATTGGGGCAGGCACCCTTAGCTCCCTGATTGAGCAGGGGAGGAAGCTGGCTGGTTTCTTTAACTGGATCGTGAAGGGCAGCGACCTCCTCCGGGCAAAGCAGGCTGAGCAAGGCTCACCAGTGCACCAGCTGGTGAAGGATGTGTCCACATGGTGGAATTCCACCGCATCAAGAAACAGCCAGCCACTCCAGCCCCAGGACCCACCCTCAGGGTTCTGGGGCCTACATTACAAGCAGAGAAGGCTGTCTTTCCACTTCATCCACAAGCTGCTACTCTAGTCCCAGGACCTACCATCAGGGTTCTGGGGCCACCATTCTGCTCACAGGGAGCCATCATTCCACCGTATCAAGAAAAAGCCAGCCTCTCTAGCCCCAGATCTCACTGTCAGGGTTCTGGGGCCTACGTTACAGGCAGGGAGAGCTGTCAATCCACTTCATCCAGAAGCTGCCACTCAACTCCCAGAATCCACTGTCAGGATTCTGGGGCTGTTATTCCATTCACAGGGAGACATCATTTCACCATATCAAGAAACAGGCAGCCACTCCAACCCCAGGATCCACCGTCAGGCTTTTTGAGCCTATGTTACAGGTAGGGTGGGCTGTCATTCCACTTCATCAAGAAGCTGCCACTCCTGTTCCAGGACCCACTGTCAGGGTTCTGGGGCCGTAATTCTGCTCACAGAGAGCTGTCATTCCACCGCATCAAGAAACAGCCAGCCACTCCAGCCCCAGGACCCACCGTCAGGGTTCTTGGGCCTACGTTACAGGCAGGGAAGGCTGTCATTCCAGTACATCCACAAGCTGCCACTCTAGTCCCAGGACCCACCATCAGAGTTCTGGGGCCGTCATTCTGCTCATAGGGAGCTGTCATTCCACTGCAAGAAACAGCCAGCCACTCCAGCCCCAGGACCCACCCCCAGAGTTCTGGGGCTGTCATTCCACTCCCAGGGAGCCATCATTCCACCGCATCAAGAAACAGCCAGCTACTCCAGCCCCAGGTCCCACCGTCAGGGTTCTGGGGCCTACGTTACAGACAGGGAGAGCTGTCATTCCACTTCATTCAGAAGCTGACACTCTACTCCCAGGACCCACCATCGGGGTTCTGGGGCTGTCATTCTGCTCACAAGGAGCTGTCATTCCACTGCAAGAAACAGCCAGCCACTCCAGTCCAATGACCCACTCTCAGGATTCTGGGACCTACATTACAGGCAGGGAGGGCTGTTGTTCCACTTTATCCAGAAGCTTCCACTCTAGTCCCAGGACCCACCATCAGGGTTCTGGGGCCGTCATTCCACTTACAGGGAGCCATCATTCCACTGCATCAAGAAGCAGCCACTACAGCCCCAGGACCCACCATCAGGGTTTTGGGGCCTATGTTACAGGCAGGGAGGGCTGTTATTCCACTTCATCCAGAAGCTGCCACTTCTGTCCCAGGATCCGCCGTCAGGGTTCTAGGGACGTCATTCTACTCACGGTGAGCTGTCATTCCACCGCATCAAGAAACAGCCAGAAGGGATGGGCGAGCGCGGTTCGGAAGTTTGGAGTTCTGAAGATGCTACATGGCACAATACAACCATAAGCCCTAAAAATATTTGCGTGCTGGTAAGTCTGAACACTAGGGGTAGGAATATCGGTATCGGATAAATCTGATACACCTGATAATTGGGTGTATCGGATTAATCTCATAAATCCGATATTACCTGTACTAGCATACCGGTTCTTTAACATTGGGTGCTTTATCGGTTTTTTTTACATCATGGCCATTGAAATAAACAGCCACAATGTAAATAAAATGGTAAAATGCCCAATGTTAAAGATCCGTTATACTGATACTGGTAAATCCAGTACTGGGGAGATACGATACCAGTAAATCTGGTATCTGGTATTCTCCTGGGTGTCCCACCCCTACTGAACACCATAAATGCTTCACTATACCCTCTATTGCTCTATGTCATAGATTTCTTCAGGTTTTACAGCTGGGATGCGTGGTATCTAACTTGCTAAAAAGATTAGGAACTGGGGAAGTTTTGTGAGCTCTGACACAGTTACCATGGCTACCCTCAGCCATTTTGCTGGTCGGCTCCAAGTCTTCCACTGTTTTTCAGATCAACAACATTTATTTTGCATGAGGTTAGGAACAAGCGTGGATCAAGAAACACATTGTAAGAACATGCCACGACAATCATTATTAAGTAGAGGTGGGCATGGTGTCCAGAGAAGGGTAATCTTACATGAGAGTGAAAGCTTACCTTTTGGAAGATCAGAATAAGATTTAGTATCTCCCCTGGAAGTGTGAGCGACTTGGATGAAACCTATTATCCTCTATTCTTCACTGAACTGACAAGGCTTGAAGTCCTGGTAATCAAGGTTGCAAATGATCAAGTGTGTGGAAAATCTCTCATCATCAGGTGGAGGTGTCCTGTGGGAGACTGCCAGTGTTGCAAGACTCTTTTGGAACTGGGAAACTTTTCTTTTCTTCCTACACTGCTGCCTCTTTCCTTTCTGCTAATTGGCACATTCAAAAAGCCTTCCCTCTCCTCTTCAGCATCTAATTTACACATCAAATGCAAAGGAATCGACTTGATTTCTCTCCTACTCATCTGCACAAGAGAAGAACTGAAGGCCACACTGCAGAAACAGGAGGATGTTGCCATTGTGTGTGACGAGGCAGCTCCGGTTTAAATATTGCTGTGCACATTATTCAAAGAAAGACTCTTAGATATAGTTCAGTTTGGTGCCCATGGAAATCAGTTAAGAGATTCCCATTTATTCACTGAAGGCAGTTTTAGACGAGCCTAATTTCTCCTGGACTTCAGAGTCTGGGAGAAACAAACTTGCACACTGGGGTGTATGTAGACGTTCATCTTCTCTACCAGAAGTTGGCCAGGTGCAATTGGAAACAGCGGGCACCAGGGAACTCACGGATGCTTGGAGAACCAGACTTGTAAAACAAGCCTGTCTGACTTCCAGTAGCGGGAGTGAACGTCTACACTTACAAGTCTGGATCTCCAAGCATCCGTGAGTTCCCTGGTGCCCGCTATTTCCAATGGTGCCTGGCTGATTTCTGGTAGAGAAGGTGAACGTCTACATACACCCCCGTGTGCAAGGGGTGAACGTCTCACCTTCGCCCCACCCCATGCAAGTGGGTTTGTTCCTCCAATCTGAGGGAAATGAGGCTCATCTAAAAACACCCCGAGGCAATCATTTCATTTCCCTTGATTTTTGATTGCCCTAAGAACATAAGAAGTGCCATACTGGGCCAGACCAATGGTCCATTGGGCCTAGCTTTCTGTTTCTAACAGGGGCCACCCTCGATTATTTCAGAGAAATACCCAATGGGTCATAATGGAGTGATCTATTCTCTGCTGTTCACTTCCAGTTTCTGACAGTCAGAGGTGGCTTCCCCAGATTGACTTGATCAACAGCTGTTTATGGTTCTATACTCCAAAAATGTATCCAATCCTTGTTTAAACCCAGATTGCTTAAACCTTACTTTTGCCATGGCTGACTCTTCTTGTGAACATAAAAAGAAAGTTCAGTTTCAGTTGCTTCATGTTTAGTTTTGCATGTTTGTTTAAAAGTGGGGGTAGGTTCATCCCAGGGAAGCAAGCTTCTCTATTTCTTAGATCCCCCACAAAAGGAAACTGTCAATTCCTACCAGCAGTAAAAATTACTGGGGAGAAATGAGGTCTCTCTAGTAACACATTGACTAGGCTTCATTTAAGAATAAAAGAACATAAGAAGTGCCATACTGAGTCAGACCAATGGTTCATCTAGTCCAGCATCCTGTCTCCGACAGTGAACAATCACGGTGGTTTTGGAGAAGCACCCAACAAGTCACAGTGGGGGATGCATTCTCTGTTGTTTTCCCCCAGCTCCCATGCTGCCTGACTGGGGAAAAGCACTTTGCTTTTCCCACCAGTGGGGGCAGTGTTCCACAGAGCCCTATGGGCTGCTGTGAAAGACTCTGTTTGGACTGGAGACTCAAACGCCCAGGCAGCGTGCGCCAGTGTGTACAGCTGCTGTTGTTGAGGGCTCAGGCTGCCTGCCTGTACCCCAAAGAGAGCTCTCCTCATTTGTCATGCTGGTGATCTGTGCCATTTTGGTGCAGAGAGAGTGCTGGCTGGCCTGGCTGTTGCTTGGCCTGGCTTGTTTGTGGCTTTGTTACCCCGTGCTGCCGCTGGACCTGCATCAGACACATCCCCATTGGTGAGTTAGATAGTTTAGTTATTTTTCTAGGAAACACTGGTGAAAAAGGGACCTGGGGAGCTGGTTGAGGGGAGAGAATGGTTGCTGTGTGTGTGTGTGTGTGAGAATGGTTGCTGTGTGTGTGTGTGTGTGAGAATGGGTGCTGCTGGGGGGAAGAGAATGGGTGCTGCTGGGGGGAAGAGAATGGGTGCTGCGGGGGGAGAATGGGTGCTGCTTGCGGGAGGAGGAGAGAATGGGTGCTGCTTGTGGGAGGGGAGAGAATGGGTGCTGC